>JAODUI010000029.1:1697155-1717411 GCA_027563995.1 Papilio gigon
CAAGTGGTATACCCGTTTAAAATAAAACACCCTGTACATTACATCAGTGGCGTCCTGGTGTGTTGTCGTTGGCGATTGCGGCACCAAGAGTTGTTATCGGGCCCCCCCCCCCCCGTCTTCAACAGAAAAAAGGGTGAAAGCTTATTATACAAGCGAATTACATACGTATTTAAATAAAATTGGAGTTGTTTCGATTCTTAGATTAGAGAAACAAATTTGATTATCAGTGTAAGTTTTTTTATTACAGTCACGTATAGTTACAATGACTTTGTGAATTTACAATTGAACTGTATTCTGCGTATATATTGTAAGTTATTCAAAATAGCCCGTGAAAAATTGTTTAAACATAATAAACAAATATGACTTCGTGAAATCATGTTCTGCCAATTTTATTTTAATTTTTTGCCGCTTTTGCTATAATTTTCGTTTATTAGCCGTTCACGAGTTAAATGTGTCGACGTTTAGAAACGATTTGAGCTAAATTTCATATTAATTTACTCGGAGTACTTGACAGCTAGTAATAAAAATATATTCTCCTGTTGTTTTGTTCCGTACAATAACCCGGTATACGCTATACAAGTTTAAGATCTTACAGTATTCCTAGCTACTACTTACCAGTTACTTATAGACCAGTACGCCTTAGGGTCTTTCAAGAAGCGTGCGTACCTCTTTCTCAAAAGCCGGCAACGCGTCCGTGGTTCCTCTTATGTTCCACATGTCAACGGGCGTCTATGATCACTTCGTGATCCCGCCGTTCACTTTACCTCCTTCTCTTTTAGTATAAAAATATTTGATTGAGTGACGTTCAGATAATTCAATAATACTTATTGAAATTATATCCTTTAATAAAATAAGTATTTGATTTTTTAGCTTAAATTAAAACACAATTTATATACTGTATTTAAAAAAAAAGGAAACAAGATTCGCGATGATTTTGATACATTTAACACGTGACTTATCTCGTGTTGAATACCAAAGACAAGCAAAGGAAATAAATAAGTTAGCAAAGTCGGTAATTTGTTACGGATACGCAGTTCTCGCGATGGAAAGAATACATAAGCACGTCGATTACCTCTTAATCATGTGGCATTCGAGTCACATGCTGTGCGTCTTATCAGAATATTTAACTATTATATAAAACGTTTGACATTTACGTTCAATTATAAGTCTTTTGACGTATTGTGAAATGTAGAATACTGAACTATAAAGAATGTTTCTACGGATTTTATTGCATTTACACAGCAAAGAATGGCCTTTCATCATCATCATTATCTCACTATACGTCCCACCGAGGGGCTCTGAACCTACCCTATTGGGTGACTAGGCCATAGTCAACCACGCTGGCCCAGTGCGAGTTAGTTGGCATCACACATATCTTTGAATTTCTTCGCCGATATGTGCAGGTTGCATCACGATGTTTTCCTTCACCGTAAGAGCGTCGGATAATGTACATATACAATTCGAAAATGGAAAAATACATTGGTACACGACGGGGATCGAACCTGGAAAATGTCGAGTACGGTCCTGTCCGGTCAAGCGCTTAACAAGTGCGCCACTGGTCTATTAACCTTTATTACTGCCTAATTGTGTTGTTACCCTTAAATATTTGAATACCCAAATATTATCCTAGATAAAATACGCTAAATTTAAATTACCTAACAGCATATCTGACATCTGACTATGGCCTAGTTACCCCTAATAATAAGGTAGACTCCGAGCCCCGCAATGGGGCCGGATAGAGAGCTGATGATGACATACTATAGTGATCAATTCAAAAATCTGGCCACATATTTAATTGTAACCAATATACATTGTAGACTTTTGTTTTAAATAGATACGGCGATATTCGATTTCGTAATTAGGACGCCGGCCGCATTTCGTTAATATTCTCATTTCGTTTGGATTTATTTTTAAAATGTTATTTATTTACACATGCGGAAAAGGGTCCCATAAACTATAAAGAATGAGCTTGGTATACAATATTTATGATGTCATTTACAAGAATGACGTCACAAATATTATATCATAGAAAACTCTAAGGTCTATACAAATAGACTTTATAGTTTTCTGTGACTACATTGTCATATAACAAAAATTTCTATTCGGAACCTTATATTATCGACTTTTCATGTAAATGTTTAATCAAAACGTCTATATCAGAATAATTATTATTTTATATAATTCTACAATATAAGGTTATTAATGTAAATGTGACTACAACATGTTTCTCACATGATTGTTTTCAATATTAAATATAAAGGACATTATCGCAAATGTAGTATGAATTATATATTTATATAAGACGTGGTAAAAGGGAGTGCTACTGTATTATATTATGTAGTATTTCCATATAACTATATAAAATATATAAGTATTGCCGTATATGGTAACAACTTTAAAAACGTCTATTGTTATAGAAAACATAATCGCTTTTGAATATTAACTAAGTGTGTAGTCATATTTTTATAACTACACAAACGGTACAATTCTAGTTTCGTTTATTACCGATGATGAAAAGAAAATCCTGAAAATAAGTCGGCTGTAAGTTAGCGCGGGAAAACGTCCATATATGCGAGCGACATTAATTTCGCGCCAGTCCACTCTTTCCCGCCATAAGCGGTTGACGCGTTAGATGCGTGCTCTTTCACGCGAAAGCAATACATTATTTTGAATGTCAATGCATATAATGTGATCCAAATTAGATAGTAAATAATAAAAGTCCTGTGATATTGTGAAGAACTTTAAGTGTATTTTAAAAAAAATGTCGGAAGAAAAGTAAGTGTTATGTTTTTTTTTTATTGTATAAATTGTTTTATGAAGTTGCTAATGTTTATGAATATTCTCATAATTTTTATTAATAAAACTAATATGTGCTTAAATTTTATGTAGTTTAGTTTTTGTTATGTAAATTAAGTTTTTATCTATGCTCGTGCCATCTGTATTGTTTATATTTACAATGCGATTAGAAAACGCGTTGGACTATTTTTAACGTAAATATTTTATAACCTCCTTCTGGCCTAGTAACAGATTAATTATTATTTAGAATTAATCTACGTAATTAAATAGGTTATGTTACAAATATTTAAATTAATTAAGTCAAGAGGGAATTTTTATTTAAAAGTAGTTAAGTAGAGCAAAAAAAATATTCATATAATTTCCCCGACGCTTGTACCCAACGAAATCGTTTTATATTTGTATTAATATGATAATAAAATTACTAAGAAAACGTTAATAAAATAAATATACTGATGTTTAAAGTAGTCCGTTGAAAGATCGTACAACACCGAAGAGATTTGCGCAGGAGCAACGACCTGCCTAATTTTGGTGAAAGCAACACAAATACTATTTAACAAAAACCAATCACGTTTATACGTCTCGATCAAAATATCACCTGTCTAAACTAATAATAACAATTATACACTAAATAAACTATATCAATTATTTTAAAACAAAACCGGCTTTAACTGGTAACAGCGATTTTTATTTATTGATTCTATCAACAAATAAAATTTGATTATGACACTTATATGTTATACAAATTCACGTGATATTTAATACATCACACTTGTCTTATACATTATAGAAAACAGGCAACATCATACATTTTATTGTGTCCAAAAGAATGAATTTGATGACAACACGTCAAATGTCAATGCAGTGGAATTCTACGGTAACAAGTCAAGGTTAATGTCAATGAGAAAACTGGTATTGTTCACCTACTGCTAATGAAATCTAGTATTAGCTTTTGAGTTTAAAGAAATTGTAGAATTTTATTGTATTAATCATTGTTCTAACTTCAGTAATGGGCGTATCTATAAATTAAATAAAGGAAGATATCTCCTCGAGATTTCAAAAAAACGAAACAGTTCTATAATTGGAACTAACAAATCGATTCGTATATCTTAGATATATAATATGAAAGATATCTTATTCAGTACGCAAGATTATAGCAAAAAAAACAAGCATCCGATGGCCTTAAATTTCTTCAGTGTTGCCAAATACAATACAAGATGACATTTCGAAATCGACTTCCGATTACGTCAAACTTTTATGTATTATTCCAATATTGAAATCGTTAAAACTAACCATGGATTACCACTATTAATAACTTGTACAAATAAGTCGACCTTATTAAAAAGAAATAGAGTTAACAATATTTATTGTAATAATTCGGCAGTGGGAACCCACGGTGACGTATGCAAATTAGCACTTTTGTGTACGTTCCCAGTAGCAAATATAAAACAAAGCGCTCCGAGAGAATGTCATTCGTGTTAATAACAAAAGCAATTCAAACAGGCCTCAATATTTCAAGTTGGTGTACGCGAGCTCACGAGAATACTAACGCACGTAAAAAATATTCTTAGCTGATCGATTTCATTGTATTGCACTGATGTGTTAAATTGTACTGAGCATTTAAAATCTTTACTATATCTTGTTGTCGAACTCAGAGTTCGCGTCTACAACGAGTGATCTACACTTGGGGACCTTTGTGACCAATCAACGACACTGACTCATTTAGTCGTTGTAACAAAGGTATCAATTTTCTAAAACTGCATTATTTAGTATTGAATGCCAAGTTTACAGCAGTTTGACATAAAGTGTTAATACCAGGGTGACAAGGTGAAGGCGGCTGGCAAGCCTCCAATGTTTCATATGCAGCCACACTCCGACCGCGTGCAACGGTTATTGACTTGTTTGGTTTGTTCGTATTCTATTTATAAACAATGCTTTAACACAACGAATAGTTAATAATATGATAACGCAAGAAGAAAACCTTATCTAACTACGAGGAATAATATAAATCGAATTAGTAAAACGTGAAAATCCGGTATATCTTATACTTGAATGACACAATGAACTGTTCAGCACCATATATAAATACCGTCTAACTCAGATCCGAAGGGCATAAGTCGAAACTAAATTACGATAACTCACTAGAGCCCCCCTGTTATATACCTTTTATGTCATTTTCTACGACAAAAGTTAAGGTTTCATCATCATCATTATCAGCCTAGTGTAGTCCACTGCTGAACGTAGGCCGCCCCCATCGATTGCCACGATGACCGGTCCTGCGCCGCCCGCATCCAAAGTAGTTAAGGTTTACATGTAATATTTTTTTGTAAGAACTAAAGGAGACTCAGCACCTGTTACTGATACAGATAAGATTCTCTCACTATACCTACTATATGTATTCATTCACGACTTTATAATGTCATATGTTTCGTGCACAAATGTAATGAAGGCTGGGGGCTAGTTAGCGATATAATTCTCGAAAAAAATCTTTACAAGAAATATAGGTATTACATTTCAAATACAAAAAAAACAACAGTTTTTTATTTTTAGCATTTTTGGCAGAACTGGAAAAAGTAATATTTATTTTAGTCGTTTCCTGAAAATAAGTATAAAACATTGCCAATACAGATGTCATGTATCTAGTAAAAAAAAACTGTATTGCTTGAAAGCAGTTTTTTTTTTCAGTTTTACAGCAATACAGCTATATCGTTGAAACGATACTGGAAAATTTTTAGTTGGTTTGTGTTACATAAGTATTTACTAATTACCATATTTTGGCAGCATCGTAAATTGTATTGTTTGTTCAAATAACTCCCGCCAAAACTGGAAAACACCGTCTCATCTATTTATACATTTAAAGTTTATGTCAAGAAGAAAGAGTCACGTGGAGATGTAATATAAATTAGAACTTATTTTCTTTTTATTTACTAACAAAGTAATAAGACAGCAGGCTATATTAAAAAAAAAACAGGGACATATATTTTTAAAATTAAAGCTATTTAAACATAGCTTCAATAATGTTTTTCTCATAGATGTGATTAATGCGGAAAATGGTCAGTATGGGTATCACAAATCGCAAAATAGTTACGAATAATGATACAAGACAAGTAAGTCTGCTTACTGTGAATTTAAGCAAAGAAAAAAATACGTCAAAAAATTTCTCCCATTTTAAAAGAACATTTTTTTTAAAACACTAAATTAGCGCTTGACCACGATCCCACCTGATGGTAAGTGATGATGTGATCAAAAGATTGCACGCGCTGGTTAAGAAAGTGCCTATTCACTGCTATATTCTTTACTCCTAATAGTGTAAACACACGCAATGACTGTAATCTTTCGAATCCTTGTATCCTTCAAAGTGGCTACGTCAAACTCTAATCAATTACCTGATTGTTAGCTGGTGAGGTCTAATTACCTACGCTCTCACAACGGTCTGCTCCAAACTTCTGACGGGAAGTTGAATGAGGATTGCGTCAAAGGTACAAAGTCCTAACAATTCGTGCCAAGTACTTTTAACGAGCGAGAATATTTAGGATATAACCCGTGTATTTATATCGATCACATCAATGTCAATGTCACGTTCTTAATTTTCAAACGTTTTTGGACATCCCAAAATTAGCATCTTTCTTGCGACCTATCATTTTTTTCTTTTTCGTTTATTGTTCCTGACGAGAAGACTAACGATTTCGATGTTACAATTCCAAATTTAAAACTGACATGAAGAAAGAAAAGAATATTGATCATTGTTTTTAAAATGTTGCCAGCATCTTTAAATAATTTTACTAAAAAAAATCACCGTACAACAACTATTAACGGTACTTTTGAAAGGGACGCATTAGCAAATAACCAACTAGATCTCAAATAAATAGGTCAATCGCCGGAACCAATTCCGTTCGTTTGGAAAACTACGAGATAATTTCTCTCCTTTACCTCTACTGATGACTCACCACTACGCAATAAAGGCAGAAAATATTACTTTTGGTGGTTAATAAAGCAGTCTACCCCTACCGGAAGTCCGTTGATCAATAAATTTTGCTGCAACAAAACGACCAGGCGTCGATGACTAAAAAATTATTGAACTAATAAAATCGTATCCAAATGCTTGGCACATTAATCGCATACTTATAATTGTACAGCTGTTTTATTGTCTGCTATATTTACAATTACATAATAAAGAACGTCTCGTTTACCATATGCTCTACTCTGCCAACATTTCGTAGTTGGCTATAAATATTTGTGTCTAAGAGTACGGAGCTATCTGGATTGTTTTAGATAATTCTGCATCTGAACGTGATAACTTCGAGTGCATTTCACCGTCTGGTTCCACTGACAAACAACTTATAAAGAAATATATTGTCATTCTATTTAGAAAAAACGAAAACAATACATTTTAATACGACTTGCAAGGCAGAGGTATGTAGATAAATTGAGAAAATCAATTTATGATTTTTTTTTAATTCATTTAATAATGCTATTTTTTTCTTAAACGTTTTAAACATTAAACATAAGAATCACATTTACATCCAAAAGGGTAACTAGAGATAACATAATTTACCGGCATGTGCATAATATTAGTACGTAAACCGAAAATTGTGAGAACGGATGAACGAAGTTTGACACTGTTAAAGTTAATTTTAAGAATTGAAAATTGTTTCTAATCAAGATTAAAAAAAAAACATTAATAACGGATTGTGTTCGAATTTTAAATAACAGGTGACTAGTCTTTTATATATTTTTTATCTCTAGTCTCTTGTTTTGTTTTAATATGCCAGTATTTGCTTAGAAATCGAATGTAGCCCACACTTGTATAACCGGTAATTTGCAATGCGTTCTTCGTTTGTTACGAGCCGATTGAATTAATACATTGGTCGGTGTCGTATTTATTCGTGTAACAGCAAATAATTCTTCGATTTGTAAGCAGCTTTCTTAAAATAGATGTTAACAATTATTAAATATATTCCTTTTGCCTTTTCTTATTCCTGCTGGCCGTCTGTAAAATTACACGCACGCTAACCTTTAAAAGTAATTTACATTTAGAAAGAAACCACATGTCAGCAGCTACGTGTTTGCGGGCCGTCCGTGTGGGTTCACTCTTATAATGGGATAGTGCCTCAAAAGTAAGTGCGACATTTGACGAAGTTGTCAATCAGTTGTCACGTCACATGTTATCACGTCGCCAACATCAAGGGAGCACGTCGCGTGCTAATGACTTGGAGTGCTACTTGTCAAAGATAATGTAGGGTTCAGGGATTATTTCTAGAGAGTTTTACCATTTTTGTATTTATATTTATGACTATTATCTTGTACCGATACAAAGATCTGATAAGATATCGTAAGCGGTGTATTATTGTATTAACAGGTAGATGTGTAAATATACATTTGTTGAATGCATTAAAAGAACAAAGAAATCACAGATCGCTAATGAAAAAAAAACTGTTTTTAATTTACTATAACTTAATTGTTAATTTATTAACTAAATATAAATTGAATATCTGTATGTAATAAAAAAAATTGTACATAATATTCACTAGCTTTAATAAATTCGTTATCAGTCCCCTGCACATCCGCGTTTATTTCTGTATACTGAGAAACAGCTGATTTTGATGGGACAAATGATTGGTCGATGACGATAATGTCCATGACGTGTCCGTCAATGGCGAACCTAGCTGGGAATGGAATCTTAAGTGACTTGCAAATCCGAACTTAGTTTAATTAGTGGTTATTGATGGGGGCGGGAGTAACATGGTTAAGTTCTTTAACTTACAAACAAAGTCGCGAGCTTCAGTTAGGAAAATTAACGTAAAGTAATCTTGTATTCTATGCTTAGGCATCTACTGAACAGGAAATCAACTACGAAGTTCAACTGGTTATATACTAAAATTATCGATGTAACTATTTCATAGATAAATAATGGAAAAGTACCTTTATTGTGATCTTTACATAGATAACATATATGTACGATAATATATAATACAAACCAGTCGAAACTGGATAGTTATTACAAATGTATTAATGTAAACATAAATAAATTTATATTCATAGCTTAACCCGTTTGTACCGATATATTTATAGCACACGTGTATTTAATAGAAAATTATTTAAATAATAAATACTTTTCAGCTTTAATACCTGACTGTTTATTTAATAAGTAGTTTAATTACTGGTAACGAATGCAGTATTTATTAATATATTATTTACGTAAAACAAATGAATGTAAAAAACAAAACAATTATGCTATTAAAATATCTTAGCAATTAAACATAGGTAATCGAATTGTAGACATAGAACTGAAGCGCTAACAGTCTAATGACTACCGATCTAGCTGTCGTGGTTTCGAACCCTCACCATTCGACTTTTGCCGTGAACCGTATCCTAACAAGCTTACCAGGAATGGTTACAAGAAGTGATTAGTAGATTAACAAAAATCTACTAATATTTTTACAAAAAGAAAACTGATCGCTCAATAAAATTGGATTCTAAACAGACGAGCAGATAGGTGTATATGGTGGACAGAGATGTGGGCCAGGAGAGCTTAGTGAATTCTGGAATACCATTATAAATAAAACCGGTTCGTATTCAATTTTGTTACGATTTACCTTTAATAATTTTGATCATCACGTCCACGGCATAATTTATAGAATTAATTGTGAAAAACTTGATACAAAAATTATATATTACATCAGTTATAAACTTAACAAAATGTTCGTCATAAACAGTAGCTCGCTAGGAGCTATTCTTGGTAAGAATCCCGTTTCTTACGAACATTTTGTTTGTGAAAACTACGAACGTTTCAAATTAAATATAATCATAACCTATTCGGTAACTTGTGAAATTTCATTTAGCACTAAAAGTATTAATTAGTGTTATCACCAGCCGCAGGATGACTGCATGTCATTACTATCTTGTTTGCCGACCGCTTAGAGTGCGTTCATTGTAATAACGAAGCAATTACTCACAAATACTCTGAAAAATTACACGATCATGAAATTGAAATCAATACTTCCTAATGACTGTGCTCGCTCGCATTGGTACATATTAGATTTAGCACTCTTCGCGCGGAAACAAATAAAAAATGGAACGTACTCTTCGAGACTATTTTTTATCTCTGTTCAAATTACATCAAGTTCTTTAAACCGTTTTGAAAATATGTAATAACATACATCCATCCATTCTTTTGCTTTTATAATATCAATAAGAATTAAACGCAAGGATGAGGGCTGACAGAGATGTATGGAAGAGTAGTACACTATGCCGACTCTCAGCAGGTTTAATAAGAATTGAACGCAAGTCAAATAATTATTCGTCAGTTTTATGATCTTGACGATCGCATGTACCCAATACTAACATTGAACAAGATAGCTTTATCCAACTTAAAGAGTGACGTGTCAGTACAGTTCTGTTTTAAATTATTTCATTCGTTTTAATTTATTAATCTTATAGAACTAGTCTTCAGTACAACTTTCTTTAAGACTTAAGTATTTTCAAATATAGCTCGGCATATATACATATATGTACATTTCCTTATTTCTTACTTCCTAACACTACAATACTAAAATCATATTTAATATTTAAATATATAATTATAATTAACAACGACGCGACGCCTACATGAAGTTCGTATTCATTATCATTAATTACGAGTAACAGTTTTCATTTAATGATATGGGAGTGTGATGGTGCACACTTTATCATTATGTCAAGGACAAATGTATTAAACAAATGATGTAAACATATGGAAATAAGGTATACAATAAAACAAGATAAATAAAAACCACATATGAACATATAAATAGAGTAAACAACACGAATAATGAAGTATGTAACGCAATGTGTGTTTCAAGACCAGATAAATGGATGTTTGTTAGCAGATAACTTCAGTAATCCTTTAATATTCCAAATGAAATTCGACACCGAGGTGTACCTCCGTAATGACTAAATAGGCATAGGTTTTTTTTTTTGCGCGGACGAAGTTGCCTATTGAATCTATTCAAATATAACTTTATAACGAAATAGTTTAACTTTCGAGTTTGTATTAAATTATTATACTTTATTATATTTATAAAGTTTGAAAAACCTTTAACAAGATATAATAATATTTACTTTTTATTTCTAGAAGTATTCTTTCGTAGTTAATATTGTTAAAATATATTTATCATTGTGAACCAAATATTAGGAATTAGAAGATTTCTTTAGTTTTGGATTGTTTTACAGTATATTAAGCCAGAAGTGAATAATTGTGTCTTTAAAGATAAAGTATTTATTGTTTTTTTTTTATTTTAATACTTTTTATATAAGCTATCCTATTCACTAGCATACAGTATCCTAAACTAAGTCATGGTTTTGTTTATAATTTACTACTTCAAATCCTTACTTTCCTGTAGCGTCATCTATTCAATTGCTAGTTTTAATAGCGACTGCATTAGCCTGGATACGTTCGGTCGTCCTTTGTTACCGATGAGGAAAATAATCAGGGCCTTTTAAGGATTACATCAGAAACGTGACAAACATTTAGAGATGTATTACGGTGATTGGTGTTTTGAATGAGATATGCCTTAAATTTATTAATAGCAAATTTACTAAAACGAGATTTTGATAAAACATTTATTGGAATATTTTTAAAATGTTCGAAATTGAAAAGAAAAATGAATTCTTATACCGTAGGAAAAGCCCATTGTTGTTTAATTTAAACAATTAACGTTTGTAAGGTCAAATAATCGCCATTATCATAAAACGTCGATAACCCTGACTCGACATGGTTTTAAGATAACCTCTTTACATGACTAAATGAATTATTCATTGAATAAACAATGTATTACACAAAAGAGAATGGCGCTTATATCAGTATAACGTTTTATGTATAAAGATTAATTGTTTTTTTTTCGAAAATATATCGAAGAAAAAGAAAAAAAAAGTTTGAGAAAGTATTTCTTAAAGCTCGCAGACAATGAGTGAACCTTAAAGAGATACTTAAGCCAGGTTCATCTTTAACTGATTGTTTAGACAGTTGAGTTAAATAGTACTTGTGTAGACAAAGCTTAAAAACTGATTTTCATTTTATAGGAAAGACACAACGCCGTTTGTGAAGAATGGCAACACTGCAATTATTACTAAGACCGCAATACCGGAGAAGCCTCAGAAGTCCAGTAAAGCTGGCAGAGGGAAGGCCTTCAAACAAGTGTTGGCTTCCTTCATAGCTAACATTGGTACTGTAAACACGGGTATGGCTTTCGGCTTCTCCGCCACCGCGCTTCCTCAGCTGAAGAGTCCTGACTCCAGTATACACATAAATGATAATCAAGCCAGTTGGATCGGTAAGACATTGTAAACAATCTAAGCATTAACTGCCAGATAATAATTAAGTAATCACTATGTATCCTTAAGTGTCGTTTTATATCATCGTCACCATCAGCCCTTGTCTGCCCGGTCTGTTCTGGTCATAGGCCTGTCCCAATGCCTTCCACAGTATGCGGTCCTAAGATTTAATATGTAATATTATACATTTAGAGATAGCTTTAACAATTGAGTGTAACAGTGTGTAGTTGACTAAAGAAAAACACGACTGAAACCGGCGGTTATATAAAAAAAAATCTAACATTTTTTATCTGCGGTGGTTTATTGTTGAATTAAAACCGAAGGTGTTTAAACGGCTTAATAATGGTTAACTTAGAGTGTATTGCATTTAAAGACCTATGTGGTTATCGGTGTTATTGTAAAGTAGTATTAATCTATTAACTACATTGTAGATAATTAAATCGCAAAGTACCACTTCAAGCTTTAATACGATTGATTAGGCGATTGGAAGTTAATGAAGCAGTCGATGTAATTCTCTTTTATGTACACATGTTTTATCTAAATTATTACTTTAAGCTATTAAATGACAGTTGTATGAACTTTCTTATTGCATAATGTTTATTTACTTAATGATGTTTAGTAAATATATTAGATACACAGTCATTTGTTTATCGATCGAACTGAATATTAAATATTTATCGGTTATACAGCAAGCGATTAAAATGCCAATAGACTGATGCTTATACGTACGGATTTCCGATCGCACTGTTGATTCGAATCATACCATTTGACTGATGTCGTGTACCACCTCGCAAAAGCTTAGAACCAAGTTTGAATTGTTAAAAGAAATGTTTGTAAATGTCAAATAATTTGCTATCTTTTATTAATGTTAATACGTTATTTTTTATTTCACATCACGCAAAGTAAAAAAAATGAATGTTGATTTCGGTCATCTAACTAGAACTCGTGTCCCGGTTGCAGCCAGTCTAAGCGCGGCGGGCACTCCTATTGGGTGCATACTAAGCGGCTACCTGATGGACACCATCGGGCGCCGCCGCACGCTCATCATCACAGAGATACCCCTCATCCTCGGCTGGATACTCATCGCGACAGCGCAGAATGTTCCTATGATTTACGTTGGTAAGGAAATCCTAATATATACGGATTACAAAAAACAGATTTCTGTATACTTTGATGAATAAAGTGCAAGCAATTTTGTCGTCTTTTGTCGTACTTTCTGCACAGACACAACTATACCTGTGTCATATAAACTTGCAGGCAGACTACTGATCGGCTTCGGCTCGGGCATGGTGGGAGCGCCGGCTCGCGTCTACACGTGCGAGGTGTCGCAACCCCATCTCCGCGGCATGCTGGGGGCGCTGGCGTCGGTCGGGGTTTCTACCGGAGTCCTAATACAGGTAGGTTTAACTATGTCACATAGGTATTCCTTGCCTACACGTAGTGACCACTAAAACTGTGGATAGGTCTAGTTTTCTTCGTCTTATAGAATCTTTATTGCGGGCGGAGTCGTATTCATTTTAGGGCTGTTACAATGTAAAATATCGTGACAGTTTTTATCGATAATTGTAATGTAAATATTGATGGGTATAAAATTAGATTATTCAACCGCGAACAAACAAATTAGCAACAACACCGTCATTTGTCATTGGCTTGTGACGTCACCTTGCGACAGACTCGTGATAAGGCTCGCTAATTTTAAACACAATCATTATAGACACGACAATCTTGTACAATATTTGAATATACTCAATTATAATTCTTTATCCGCGACAAATATGTTCGTGGGAATATTTTTATGATCAACAACAAAAGTTGAGAATCTTATCACAAATCAAACAGATACTAATAAAAATATCTCTCGTAATATAAACTCACACTTACTTTCTCTAATAGCTTGTAATAGCATTTAAAGGATGAATTTCTTGCGTGTTTTAAAGCATTTTCAACTCGTGCGTTGTATTCGTACGAACATGTCTGTTTTGTTAATAATAACTGTGGCCACAGACGTATAGATAATGTAGACTTGATAACAACTTCTCATTCATGGAATTAGACTATACTCCAATTTGTTTTTTTTTATATTTCAGTACGTAATAGGCAGTGTGACGTCATGGAACATTCTGGCGGGAGTGAGCGCGATCATCCCCATCATCTCACTTTTGGGCATGCTGCTGGTGCCGGAGACGCCCAACTTCCTGCTGACCCAGGACAAGCGGGAGCGCGCTGAGAGCTCGTTAGCCAAGCTACGAGGGTCTACCTGCGATTTGAACGAGGAAATACAAAGGATGATTGCATTCAAGGAGAAGAATCATGTTGAACCGTAAGTTTTGTAACAATTTTATTTTACTTATATTACTTGTATATTTCTAAGGTGAATGTATGTATTGTTTACAATAGTTAGATGCCGACATTCGAACCCTAACGCCTATGATCAGATGTACGTCCCCTTAACAAATAGGTTATTAGCGCTGACAGGAATGTTTTAAAAACAAAACCATATGTTACATAGATTTTGTTTACTGATACCTTGTTATTGTTCAAGGTGTAGCAAACAATTGTTTATAAATTATTAACAATGTGTGGAATTGCGGTATCACGATTATAGTTTGACTTAATACTTTATTGATAAATATTTACGTCCCTTGGAACTGTTTACATTGCCAACGTCACAGCAAGTTTAATAAACATATTACCGTTATTCTGCAATTAGATCAAGCGCATAATAACTTCGACAACAATTCTCCTTTTTAAATTAGTTTCTTATTTTAAGTAACCGTACGTAACGTTATGTCTTTTTCTTTGCAGATTGAAAACACCCAAAGAAGTTTTGAAAGCATTAATGTCGCCGTCAGCGCTGAAGCCGTTTACCATCCTAGCGGTGTACTTCTTCATCTACCAGTGGTGTGGCGTCAATACAATTACATTCTACGCTGTCGAAGTATTTGAGGTAAATAACAAATATTTTATTAGATGCAATTTGAATTAAGATGCTATTTTTTAGATTTCCAGCATTATTGTCGTCGATTTAATCGTAGATTTTGAATTCATTTCAACGTCGCTCTTTCTCTGCCTAGTCTTTATTCCCTATGGTGGTGAGGTCAGCCTTTTGAGTCAATCACCTGCACTGCGCTCTGTCTTCGACATTCCCGTTCAAGTCTTGGCAAGCATCCATATCTTTGAGCACTGCATCTTTCCATCTTCTTTTATATCTATCCCTGAGTATACCGTTACAACGTCTGTTTATAAACAATTATGTTTTTCCAGGCATCCGGTGCTTCTTTAGATAAATACTGGCTGACAATCTCGATGGGTATACTGCGTGTTATCTTCACGGTAGTTGGCTGTATTCTGTGCAGAAAGTGTGGAAGGCGAATGCTTACTTTTGTCTCGGGTAATTTATATTCATATCAAACTTAAATTTTACATGATACATGTACATCAGAATTAACTCAAGAGTTCTTTTTATATGGAACTTTCTCGTATATATCAACTTAGCTGATAGATGAATTGAGCTAGTTCGGGGATAGAGGACATCATTTGTAACTATTGGTTTGTGTTTCTTTACGGAAGTTTAAATAACTTGACTATTACCGAAGGGTGGGTTGTCAGGTGATTGGGGGTACTTGGGAATGACATCAACTGATTTTTAATTTTTTCGTTGTCAGCTATCGGATGCGGGTCCACAATGATAGTGCTGTCCGTGTATATGTACCACGTGCAGTACTGGAAGGAGAACGGCCTGCCGCCAGTACACTCCTGGATACCGGTCGCCACCATCTACGTGTTCATGATCTCCTGCACACTGGGCTATCTGATAGTGCCCTGGGTCATGATCGGAGAAGTCTATCCTACGCAGGTAATTGTTTAAAATTTTAATAGTTTTCTCCTATTATCTTAAATCAGTTGATGTTATATACTGATTTTTCAATATATGAAACTCGCGACTGTTTTTGCTGTTTTCCAGCAGCGACCGTGCTGACAGCACACTTTATAAAAACAAAAGTTAGTGTAAAATATGTTTCAATAACTATTATAATTCTAATCTGTTTATGTTTTGTACAAGGTCCGTGGTGTAGTGGGCGGCATGACGACGTGCGCGGCGCATCTGTCCGTGTTCTCCGTGGTCAAGACCTTCCCTTTCCTCAAAGCTTCGCTTAATGACTACGGCGCGTTCGGTCTCTATGGTGCTATGTCTTTAGGCGGTGAGTTATACTCTACTCTAATCTCTTCAAATCACATTTTTTAAATGATTTCAATATTTTATCCTATATACACAATCATTCATTAATTCTGCGATTTCATCTGGAAGTAATAATGTCTGTTGAATCTCTTGTTTCTTAGTTATGTTCACTTTACCTTGAAAGATAATTTGTTTTACTAATATTAATAGTGTAATTGAGTCTCAATTATTTACGCTATTAAAATACCATTAGAAGGAGAGTTCGTAATTAAATATTGCAAGAAAAAATTTTTTTTTAGCTGCGCGGGCTGCTCTATGTCAAGAGATATAATTTAATATATGTTGTTTTCAGGTATGATATTCTTCTATTTGTTCCTACCGGAGACTAAAGGGAGAACTCTACAGGAGATAGAAGATTACTTCTGCGGCAGAACAAAGACGTTGAAGAAGAGTAGTACACAGACAGCGTTACCTTGAGCGACGGGGACAGAAGAATTGTGATAAGTAGATAGAGTAACTCCAAGTACAAGTTTGTTATTAAATATATAGTATATCTCCAGCAGTGGTCGGCAAACTTGTTAGACAAAGAGCGAAATATACTAATTAAAACGATTAAAAATATAATAAGAGCCAAATCTAAGAGAAGTGAGCTATAAGAGCCAACCTATTTGCAATGCGACCTGGTCCATGCGAGCCCGTAGGCATCTTGTGTAACTCAAGAGTTCAAAGAGCCGCACTTTGCCGACCTCTGTCCTAAGGCGATGACATTATATGCTCGCTTCTGGAACATCCTGTGTAACATTTTGGAGTACATCTTATATTTTAAAGTAAAAGTAACGTAGTAACAATTTGTATAAACTTATCCTGTGAATTTTAAGAGACAAATGTTATTAAATTTTTGTATATAAAGAAGAGATTATATTTATGCATATTAAAGTATTATATAATAATACAAAGTACCTAATGTGAGATTATATTAATAATAAGAACGGTGCTAAATATAAATATACACAAGAATAATATTAAAATGAATTTTGAATTAACAAAATATTGTCATGAAAATGCTTTGAAGCTTTTTCTCAAAGCTTTAATCTTGTAAGATGTTTACAATGTTTTATAACATTCATTTAGAAAATTCAAAGTTCCTCGAGAATCTTAAAAGGTTACACTATAGATACAAAACCATTTATATTGCAGCCTACATATTTTCCTAATTGTCTATGAAAAAAAATTAACTGAACGAAAAAAATATTCAGTTATGCCACACTCAGAGTCGTTTTATGGTTAAATAAAAACTCTGTGTTAAGTGTGTGCGACAGATTTATTTTAGAATTTGTAATTAATACGTACCAATAAGTGATTAACAATATCTTTTGAGAATTAGTGCCATTTAACAATTGTAGATATAGTTGTAAGTTTATTTATTTAAGTTATATTTGTATTATAAATAAATCACTATACTGCATTTTTGATGGCAGCTTATAAACATAGATTTATTAAATCCAATAGATGGAGCTACAGGTTCGACGTCTAATAGAATGTCGGTTTTTTGGAATATCATTTTGAATTGTAAATTACAACATTAAAGAATGTTTTTGAATTGTTTTGTTCGCCTTACTTTCGTGCGCTGAATTAGGCATATATTGATTATGTGTCTATGGAAATAAAAATGTTTCAATCACGTCAAATAACTTACAAGCATTTATAAAATGTGACTAAAGTGTTTGCTGTATTAAAGATTTGACAAAAATGATCAATTAAATAAATTACAAAACAATTGTAAGCCAATGTTTTATTTTCAACACACTTTTGGAATATCACATAGAATTAGTAGACTTCGGAACTTTGTTAACAATCAAATTTAATATTGAATAGTTGTCAAAAATTTAGTTTTGCTTGAATCAGTTAACTAGTGTTTTGTGCTTATGTTTTTGCAGCATTTGCATAAGCACGTTTGAATTGTAAACATTTACTTCCTAGTCGCGATGCAAATGCGTCTATTGATACTGGCCACGTGTTTGTTGGCGGTGTGCGGCGCGTGCGACGCTCGCTTGGGCGATATCATTAAAATGAAATCAGGTACACAACCTCCTTGAATACTTATTGCCCTTAAAAGTCTAAAGTAATTTCGGAGAGTCATTTTAAATTATTATACGATTATACAAACTTATAAATATCCTTGTTATTCGTTTAATTTTAAATTTAGACAATCATTCGTCCAGATTTTTTGAAAGTCCGGTTCAGGCACTAGTATTATTGGAAAAAAATTCTGTAACTCTATGGAATTATACATTTTGCAGAAACAGCGAAACAAACGGACGGTATAGAGTTCAGTAATATATCGAGGTCCACGCTGCTACAGATATTATCTGCCATCGAAGAAGAGACGCGCGGAAGTCCTCCCATAAAGAAACAAGCTCCTGTTTTCACCGCACAGTTCGCGAACAATAAATACACGAGACCATTCATATATCCAATCGTACACAATAGAAATTTATACATGGGTTAACATAAAAAAATACATTCCTTTAATTGATCACTGTTCTTTTTCTTATTTCTTCAATCATCAGCCCAAGAACGTCCACTGTTGAAAGTAGTCTTGACCAGTCGATTTCTTGCAATCTTATGAGTTTGCCTGACGTTTAGAAGTCTAACATTCCCAAGATCATTAGTTTTATAGCGCGTTTTACTGCTGATCTGGAAGATGTTGTCGTTGGTTATTTGATGTTGGAGAGGCAGAAGATAACACAGGTCAGCGATAATACTATACAAATAGTGTGAGTGCGGCCCAGGCTAGGCGACGTTGGCGTTCTCTTGTGTCGGAGGCGCAGATCCCGTTCGGGTCGCTGCGCCGGCGGAGTAAGTAGGTAAGTAAGTAATAATCTGAGCATTATTTATGAAATCTAAATTCTATTACATTCTTCTTGAAGACTTTCTATTTTAAAATGATGAAGACGTCAAATAGAAATTGTCATATGTCAGTTATGAAAATTCAATGTTAGAATTGTGTGTCTTTAAAATTTTATTTTTTGCAACAATGTAAATATATTGATCAACTGATAACAATGTTCTGTACTGTATCGTTTACAGTAAAGGGTTCGTCTCTTGTTTTGTCCCCACTTTTGTGAAAATATGGGAACATGCAAGAGGAGCGCGAAGTCTTGTACCCTGATCCCGGATTATGGACCAAGACATCGCTCATCCAATTGTTTTACGGAATTATGGTTAACTTAACCTCGGCCACTTTAGGTATGGCTTTCGGCTTTTCATCTGTCATGATGCCGCAACTCACCAAAGTCGATCCCAAAATTAATACAACGATGATCGAAGATACGTGGATAGGTCTGTCATTGTTCACTTTATCAATTTTAATTACAAATTATTTAGTAAAAGGTTTGAATTGTTTGATGAAAAAAAACACACTGGAGTAATTTGAACTGATTGCCACGAAGAACATTTCAAAAGTATATTGGCATTTATAATCCCAGTAATTCTCTTTAACAAGTGGTGATATAAATATATAAAATCGACGTGTATGTATGAGTAGAATGATGTGGTTTTTGTCTAATTAGGCGCGAGTTGAAATGTGTTGTGAGCTTAATAGATTTATGGTTTCCAGTAAGTGTGTTACCTTTCTCTACGATGATCGGTAACGCGTTAAGCGGCTTCCTAATGGATTCCTACGGACGACGGATCACGTTGATTGCTTGCGAAGTACCCATGATTATTGGCTGGATCCTTCTTGGGTTCGCGACAACCGCTATTGAGTTAATCATTGGTAATGGTCAAAAGACAATCCATCAAGATAGTAAAGAAAAAGTAAAATTCGTTTAGCTAAAATTTAAATTTATGTCGGTTATAAATCTATATAAATAATCGCAAACCTTAAGTGGGGTTGGGCCGGCCACATTGCCCGCAGAACAGACGACCGATGGGGCCTGAAAGCCACGGAATGGCGGCCACGGACAGGT
>JAODUI010000029.1:1718272-1733159 GCA_027563995.1 Papilio gigon
ATTGCCCGCAGAACAGACGACCGATGGGGCCTGAAAGCCACGGAATGGCGGCCACGGACAGGTCGACGCAGCGTTGGCAGGCCTCCCGCACGATGGACCGATGACTTGGTCAAGGTTACGGGAGTGCACTGGATGCGGGCGGCACAGGACCGGTTATCGTAGTAATCGATGGGGGAGGCCTACGTCCAGCAGTGGACTACACTAGGCTGATAATGATGATGATGATGATAAATCTATAACATTCGTCAGAAATGGAGACAGTTGAGTCATCATTATAACTATAAGCTTTAAATGTACTTTGACCTGTTTTGTTCGTAGTTAGTAGGTCTAATTATCAGAAGTAAAACTGAAACGGAAGTGCATTGTAACGGAATTTACAATATGTGTTTGTCCGTGCAGGCAGGCTTATAGTTGGCTTGGGCGCTGGCATGGGCATGATACCTCCGCGAGCGTACGTCACCGAAATATCACTGCCCAATATGAGAGGGGTGAATGGTTCGTTTTCCAGCGTCGGGATTGCCCTTGGAGTTATTTTAGAAGTAACTAGATAATTGATTGTAACAAAAGAATACTCCGTGTAATTTATCTCTTGGTCTGATAATTCCTACATTTAATATTTTCAGGCAGTTTTGGGTTCGTTTATGAAATGGACCCATTTGTCATTTCTGAACGGTATCTATAGCGTCGTTTTGTTTTTCCTCGGCTTCATGTTTCCGGAGACACCATACTTTCTTCTGATGACGAGCACACCCGAAAAAACTGAAACGAGTTTGAGGAAGTTTAGATCGAGACATTACGATGTCGAAGCGGAGATGGACACGCTGTTGGAATTCAAGTCGGACAACAGACTTCATAAGTCAGTAACGTTGCTTCCAATTTAATTCTAGTGGTTTTACTTTATTCATGAATACAGACCAGCGTACCATCTGTTGTGTTTTATGAACATCTAATACCATTTTATATGTTTCAGATTAGATTTTAATGAGCTGATGCGGATGTTGTTCGCCAAATCCGCCTGCAAGCCGTTCTGTACAATACTCACTTATATAGTACTATCTCAGTTTGTCGGAGCTAATCTAGTGATGATGTGGAGTACCGAGATGTTGGATGTAACTTTCATTTTATCTTAACCACAACATATAATGTTTTATACGTTGTAGCTAGTGCCTATGTAGTTTTTTTTTTACTTACAATTATCCATATATCAATTCTAGCTCGCCAGCTTCATCTCTTAAATCTTGTAATACATTTTTGTTTACGATAAGGTGACCTCTAATAATGGCATTTTTAACAACGTTTAGATTTCTTGCAAAAGAAACTGGAAAGAATTATTTTATGTTTAGCTTATGTTCATGCCTAATATTTTATTACTGTACAGGAGTCGAATTCAAACATTAACCCCGACACGGGCAATATTGCACTGGGTTTTGCAAGGCTTATCGTTGGCATAGCCACTTCGTTTTTAATGTTAAAAGTGGGTCGAAGATTTTTAGCTATATTATCAAGTAAGTGTTTCTCGTAGCTTGTACACCAGAAAATAGTGGTACCATGTTTCATTAACTTAACCCGTGTCCACGGAATTACATTCCGCGCAATTCTGTTGGTATATTTAAAATAATTCATAATACAAATTATAATTTTAATTTACAGGTTTCGGTGTGTTTGTCACATTTTTAATATTTGGAGTATTTCTAATTTACAACACTCACCCGAGCGTACTTCCCATAGTCTTCTTCCTTGTGTATGTAGGATTCTCGAGTGTTGGTTATTATTCTCTACCGATGCTTCTCATATTTGAACTGTCACCTTTACAAGTAAGCACAATTTACTGCATCTCTTGACACCAGCCATCTCGTACCCTTACTTCCTTGAAGTCTGTCATTTGTCTTGTGCCAAGGAATTTGCAGTCAAATTTAAGGGACGGTGAACTGATAAATGTATTATTTACTTTGAATCATGTATGGATGAAAAGTGATGTCACAGTAAGCTGTAACCATACCTTATATTGCAATAAAAATATCCCAATCAAAAAGTATTAATCAATCTGACGCGCCAATAGCCTAATGGTTATGGGTACGGACTACCGATCTAGAGATCGTGGGTTCGAATCCCGCCTTTTACGACTGTTGTCGTCGACCACATTCTAACACAAGCACGAGCTTACCAGGAATGGTCACAAGAAGTATTAAAAGTAAACAAAAATCTACAAATATTTAAATAAACTATCAAGTAGTTTATTATACAAATCATATCATATTAAAGACTTCAATATACCTCATAACTTTCAGTATTCTAACATTAAAGGAAATCGAAAGTAGCACTACTGTTGGAGAAATTAAGAAGCGAGGGGTCAGCATGGTATGGCATGGCATGATACATGCCTAAATGTATTTGTTTCCAGGTTCGAGGTGTAGTCGGAGGTCTCGGAATAGCAACATTGAACGGTACAACGTTCGCTGTTAACGCGATTTATCTTCCTATCTGCGGTCTAATTGGCTTCGCTAATTTAGTACTAACTTTCAGTGTTATGTCTTTAATATGTAAGGATACACAATTTTTATTAGTACTCTCACTTTTTTAAGTTAATATTGATCTTGGTGTCAATGTGTCAGACGACTTCTTACTGTCGCTTTCAGAATGGTTACAGGTTTCCACGGTGACCAGTTAAGTCTGAGTGTGACAGATTGATTTAATGTTTATTGATGACCTCAGGTACTTTGTACTCGTACTTCTATTTGCCGGAGACTAAGGATTTGACGCTTCAAGAGATTGAAGAGTTCTACAACGAGAGACGTCCGACGCTGACGTCGCAGCGCCGCATCCGCTCGATGCAGACGTTGGGGCGACCGGTCGCTAGCGCGCAGAGCAGGTCCCTTATGAGAATCAAATCCAACCTTTATAGATAAGATCCAAGCAATGTGGCGTATGTGGGAATGTATTGGCGAAATTATGTAAAATTGTTTTATAAAGCAACTAAAAGATTACAATTTTAATATTTATAATATTTGTTTTGATGAAGTGTGACATAAATAATTGCTGTTGTTTATGCAACGATCAAGATCACGTTCACATTTAATAAAATCTTTCTTCGTCGATTTATTTGGCATATCTCTCGTAGTCATGTTAAAACTTGTCTTATTGTTTGACTTACCTTACTTATTTTTTTAATTCTTCATTTGTTAAGTGGTATTTTGTATGACAAAAGAAATAATTTATTGATAGTAGAATTTAATAACCTTAACCTAATCTTTCTCGACAGAATAAATGAATTCAACCATTAGCTAATGCAACTATAACTGTTTCCATTACTATAATCCCGTGTTTGAAATCTTCCACTCGGACTCTTTCGTTATGAGCGTGAATTAGTTGTGGCGTGTTGAGGATCGGTGAGAATCCAATAGCGGGGATTCCCTGGCGACGCAGGAACCGCGCGTCTGTAGTGCCGGGACAGATCACACTGTTGACATCTAAACCCCTGAAATTATAGAACATTCATTTCTATATTTAGACTCACCGGTGCAGGAAAGAAGCATGTATCAATGTAGTACTTATTATGCTTAGCTGTGATGATATAATGTAGGGCTCTGTATGGACAATATAATTATTCATATTAAAGTTATTACACAAATCTAATTATTTATATATTAGTATTAAACAATAATGTAACTGAAGCTTAGTTACTATATATGGAAGTAGCTGTCTTCTGCTCGTATTTAACGTTCTCTTGTGCACTCAATTGTTTCTTTCTAAAAAAAAAAAACAATCCGTTCACTTACATATCACGTACTCCTTTTAGTAAAGCATTCCAGAAATATGCGTTTTCATCGAGTTTTGTTGTTTTCTCTACTGGATTCTTTACGAAATATTCCACAGTGACATTTTCTCCTGCATCTCTGCACCAGTTTAAAATCTAAGCAATCATAATAAATTAATGATCTATTTTGTATTTAATTTGTCCAATAATTTTGAGAAAACGTATTTGTACAGGGAACATTCGGGTTGACAACGCCATCTATGGATTTATATTTATCGTTATCGTTTTAATCATAACTATGATGTATAAAGACACCAACAGGATGTTTGTTAGAAGGTGTCTTAGCGGCTCAACGGGAGACAAACAAATAATTACTTCTTTTTTTTTTAATTCCGCGCAAACGGAGTCACAGGCAACAGGTAAATTCTAGATCAAAAAACTTACCATATTCTCAAAGGCATCGTGGTCCTCGAACGGTGATATCCTGATGTCGAAATATACAGAAAGTTGTTCAGGTAGCACATTGATTTGAATTCCGCCCTGGTGAGGTATAGTGTTGTTAAAATGTCTTATTTGAATAACCTGATAATTGTTAACACCTATATACAATGCCAAAGAATCGATTATTATGTTTTATGCTTGGCAAAAATAACTGACAATAAATGTTTCTTACAAGTTATGTAAAAGATGACGTAAATAATATTTTGCAAAACGTTTATCCTCGAAAAATATTTTAAACGCAACATTGTTTTGTAACGCGCAAATTAATTGTGCGTACAAATTTAGTATATTAAGCATGCAAATTACTAATTCCTACGAAATGCTCTCGACTCACAATTTTAAATTATAGAATTAATACGAGACTTTTAAAATTCATTTAAGTACTTCTTACCCTACATTGGTAATGATGGAATACGCAATTCACTTGTTTAAATATGTCTATGTAAAAAATGTAAACTTACTTCTAATTTCGTTAAATTAATTGTTGTTACTTCCCCCAAGGGCGCGCCGTTTACAAATTTTTGTCTTTCCTTCTCACGATATTCCATGAACTTGTTAATCATATAATTAATCTGTAAATTAGACATTTGCTTACCATTTGCCTTATCTAATAATTTAATACTAGAACATCAAATCAATTGACACTACTCATATAATTTTTACCTTTTCTCCAGCAGTGACTTCATTCTTTTGCAGCATAGCACCATGGCCTGTCACACCCTGGCAAGTTATTTTGACTTCTATAAATTAATAAAATTTCCCAATAAATAAAAATCTCATGTTAGTCTAATATAAGTCACATAGAGACTGTAACATGATGAAAGCATTTTTGCAATAGGTCCAGCAAATTCATAGTTACACAAAACATAAATCTATCGTTTTCTTCTGTAATATATAATAACCGTAACTAATGTATTGCGTTATTCTTTAGATAATTGAGACGACGATTTGTTTTTTTTTTTTAAACTTGACCACGAACCCGATGCCAAATGATGTGGTCGTAAGATGGTAACGCGGTACTAAATCCCTATTTACTATACTTGTGAAGTTATCCTTGTCTTTGATGGAAACGTTGAAAATATTTCGATGATGGAAACCTGTCATATTATTAAGACATCACAAAGATATATTTCACACTGTGACAGTAACTCACGTTCCACGAGCGTAAGCATTCAGGGTAAGAGGTTGGGAACGCGACGAAACTATTCCGCGCGCCAATTACCACGTTACTAAATAGTGTGATTTATTATGTTTTTGCTTGTTAGACATTTCATAAACAAGAAGTCATTAAATGGATTTCCATCTTTAAAAGAACTAGAATTTCACAAGTGCCGAGGGAATTAAGATTTCGTCAGATAACTTTTTAGAAGCCAATTACACATACAGCACCTTTTGTTCTTATTTAACACATTCAACAAGCTTAAGGAATCATTTTGAAGCAGAAATTGCGAAGATATTGCACACGAATTATACGTAATAATTTTATCTTTATCTAATATAAAATTATAATATTTTGTAGCAGTAGTTACAATTTTATAGACTTAACGAAGGCAATGTTTATCTCTAACAAATCAATATATCCTTTTAATACTTACGTCTCGCAGTACGTTCTCCATGGAAGGCGTGGAATATTTTTGGATCATTGCTAGGATAACTCTCATCCATTTCAAAGCCGACATTTAGTTTTTTAAATTCATCGGATTCACAAAATACTTTCATGCCATCTGTACCACCAAGCTCTTCGTCTATATCAAACAAATATTGTTGTCAACAGTGATCAATGAAATTTTTAAATCAATAGTTACTTGGGGTTTAGAATTTGAAACTAAATACACATATAGCCCTCTCAGAAATGGTTCTGTGGACGCTCTAGTGAAAATAGCAAACACATTGTTTGTAGAAGTGGCTCTCTGCTAGGTTCAAGAGAGTGAAAAAAAGAGTTTTACCTGGCACGAAACTAATATGAACAGTTCGTTTAAGTCTGACGCCGGCTTCCTTAAGGTTTCTGACAGCTTCCAGATGCAGCATTCCATTGCTCTTCATGTCCTGAGCGCCGCGCGCGTAGATCCAACCGTCTGGTGTGATGTGAGCCTCAAAGGGCGGGTATTTCCAATGATCCTATGGAAAATAAGTGACATTCAAAAAACGCAGGTTTTTAAACTTTAAGTTCATCTTATAATTTACCATGCAATTTTAAGCCAGACGAATTGATATTATTTTATGTCAGGCGCTTCACGAAATAAACATGCATTGTTTGTTAATCATCAAACAATAAATATATCTTACTTCAAAAACAGGCACCACGTCCATGTGAGAATTTAATAATATCGAAGGCAACTCTGGTTGCGCCCCCTGCCATGTTATCAGCACAACGGGTTTCTTCTGTACCAACTCGTGCACCTGACAAGGTAGATTTAACAGGTCTGCTTGTCTCTTCAAAAACTTGACGCATTCACCTATTTAATATCACAAAACTATAGTTTAACCTAATTCATTAGAAATAGGACATTATTATCACATATCTAAACAATTTCATGTTAAAAATGCTGTAATCACGGACTTATTAAAACAGACACGATTAATCATAAAGTTCAAAACTAAAACTTCCTGAAATTAACATTTAGACGATAAATGGCGAGCAAGTGAGACATGATCATATGTTCTGATTTATATTAAATTCGAAAATATGTTAAAAGACGGTGATCTTAACCAACTCTACTTGACACAAACATACGTGTCAAGTAGAGTTGAGTCTATCACTGTATGTCAAAATCTTTCTCAATCAAACAGGTCAATAAATTACAAATATTTGCACACATTTGAACATCACTTCTAGAACACACAACTTTTGTAATTCTATCGAGTTATGTGTCAAATTTCCGATATATTTCTCTTACATTTATTTCGTATTCGAACGGTTCTTAAATCAATTTCATCGATTTGATATTATAATTTTAGTTAAACTAATTAAATGTTAGCAGAATAAACTTAACATAACACAACATAAAGCAATAAGAACTCTTGTATTTTGCGAGAACATATTAATAATGAAGTGGCAATGGGCCGGTCACATCTGTCCGACGCCAGGTGGGGCAGGAAATTGCTGGAGTGGCCGCCACGGTCGGGGACCAGGAGTGTGGGTCGTCCTCCCTCCAGGTGGACCGACGACTTAGTGCGGACGGCAGGAGGTCGTTGGATGCGGAAGGCGGAGGACCGCATACTGTGGGAAAGGCCTATGTCCAACAGTAGGCAGACAAGGGCTGTTGTTGATGATGATGATGATGATTTTATTAAAAAGAATGGATGGATGGATGTTAACATGAATCACCAAAACGACTTAGGCTGCTAAGTCGCAGTTAAAAGCTAATGGAAATATGAAAATGGAGTAATGTGCTCAGCTCTTAAATAACCTCCTACCTATGGTTACTAAATGTCATAGAATTATTGCAGTTTCATATTCTTTTTGCTAGAATTACATATATTCTAAAGCCTTTTCAATATCTTATTAATATAGTAGTGGCGATCGCCCGTAGTCTTTGTTTTGTTCTATTGTTACAAGGGTCATTGTTAAACATCTTCGATGGCAACTTCAGGAACAAAGTTTCGGTTTACGTCTTTTGTGCTCTCTTTGTATTTACTTTGTAAGTATATAAAAAAAATGTAACCTTTAGATGCACACTATATGCACGATAGCCTTAAGTGCTAAGATATACTTGAGCGAAATTGTTTCATATATTTTAATATGAAATACGTAAATATTTAAAATGTTGTCATTTGTTTTAACGTGTGTTTTTGGGGTTCGATTTTATATACAATAGGTGTGTTTTCAATCGATATTGTAAACTATGAATGTTGACTATAGAGTAATTCCAATTTTAAAATGACTAACCAAAACATTGCTTTGGAAAAACAGCATTTACTAACATGTAATATTGTTAGATATTAGAATCGTAGTTATTTTTATAAACGTCAAAATAGCGGATGGACAAATAATGGATTTAACTTTAGTTCCCATTAGCAGCGTACTGGCGCCCCGGCACTAACGGGTATTGCCTTATAAGGGCTTCTGAGGCTACCAACGCCATGGTTCTCCATTTGTGTTGTCATCCTGAAATCCCCGTGTTACCAAAGCTCTTGGTGTTGCCAACACAACACGCTTATTATTCCTAACAATAGTTTATAGAAAATGATCTTTTTTTTTGTTTTCATTATAAGTACTTTTTTGTTAATATGAGTTTGAAAAGTCTTGTGTTATTGGTGCACGACAATAGTCGAACCCACTACCACTAAATCGGTAGTATAGTACACTTAACTATCGGGTTATTGGCGCTATATTCATCCAATATAATTTACATTCGACAATAAATACTAAATAAGACAGTTTGATTACATAAATGTAAGCTTTCGCGAGGCTTTGAATGTATAAAAATGATGAACAGCGAAGTTCAAAACAATTGTTACGAATGAAATATGAGAGGCTGAATAAAAATTAATCTTCCGGTTTCAAAATGATAAATGTCCCGCCATGTTTCAAGATTATTGCTGTCACCGGCTTTATTTTTCTTTTGTTGCTCTTCCCTACTTTATTATGCAGTTGACAACATTTTCAAATGCATTCATTCAAATTGTCCTCGATACATTGTTTTTATTCGTCTTTTGTTATTTTTCTTCTATTTTTTTTTAAATATCGATATAAACTTTTTACTGTATTATTTAAAATATTTTTTTTTTTATCAAAGAAGTTTTACTTTATATATCGACCAGTGTACTTACGTAATTTGTTATATTAAAAACAAACTGCTGTGAAATAAATTTTATATATAATATTCTTTCTGTTTTATTAATAAAATGTTTGTCACCATACCATTTCTAGCGTGTCAAAGTCTAATAGTGTCATTTTATATTACTCCAACTTTTTGTTTTCAAAATAAGGACATTTTATCTTGTCTGTATTCGTTAAATCAATAGAAATGACTATCACGTATAAAATGCTATCACTGAATACCTTTGGCAAGAAATCAAAATGTTATTACGTGAACACTCTCACCAAAGGTCAAAAGTAGTTCATTATAAAAATTCAAGTGTACTAATGTTACTCAATGTGATCCAATTAAATAAATTTGATATATATTCAACAAAATATAACATAGTATTTAAACCTAACCTAAAAAAGTTATTGTACTGAAATTTAAACAACACAATAATTATGAGATATAATTACACTCCAGTAACAGATATCTGCAGCCTAAAAGACTAAAAAAAAAAAAACAATTGTCTTTATTTTTATAAAGCGAATGAAACGGTTTTTTTTTTCTACAGGTATTAGGGCAGTTAGAACTCAGGGTAGAAAACCAGCCGCCCATTATCTCGCTAAAAGTAAAAGCGTGCAGTGTCAACAGCGGGCTGGACCGCACTTGTTTGGATAATGAAACGACCACTTCACCACGAGGAGGATAATTTTAGACGCGTTCCTCCCGCTTTCTATACTCATAATATTATTGTATTCATTCATTTATGACGCGAAATTTTTGACATAACTATCATAGAATGTATGTAGAACGTAGAACATTGAACTTTACACAAGGATAGGCAATGAGCGTTATATTTTGTGTCCATTTGAATTTCGTCATTAAACGCTGACAATATTAATGGCGGGGATTTGAATTAATAATAAATAATAAATAATACTACTGCAATAGTAATAAATGTATATTGTTACTTCCAGCAATGGGCAGATAAATGCCGATGATGATGAATATTAATAAATTAATAAAGTTCTCTTAACCATCATCATCACCTCACTACGTCACCACTGAGGAGCTCGGAGACTACCCTATTATTAGGGGGGAGTAAACCATAGTCAACCTTGCTCAGTACGTGTTGGTTGACTTCACACATATCTTTGAACTTCTTCACTATTATGTGGAGGTTGCATCACGATGTATTCCTTCACCGTAACAACATCGGATAATGTACATATGAAATTCGAAAATCGAGAAACACTTTGGCGAGGATCAAATCTGGTCAATGTCGAGTTCGGTACGGTCCAGTCAAGCACTTCACAACTGCGCTACCGATGCTCTTTGTTCAATTATTATTTAAAAATACATGTTCAAACAAGTGTGTTGTTGTGTGTGTGTTGTTATAGTGATAAGTTAGTAGGTATTGAAATGTAACGTCAATAATTTCGTCGTAATGCGCGTGACTGGACTAAGTACACGTGATCACGCGAACATAGATTTTATTACGTATAGGAATTACGGCACGTAACGTAGAGAATTTGTACACTGCCGAAGTTACCTGTACAATATTGTCATCGTCTTTGACAAAGACTGTGATGACACGCCACTGGAAACAATTGTTAAAATTGCGAGTATCTATACTCTATATAATATATATAATAATATTTGACTAAGATGATTAATTAGCGTACTTATAAAGTATTTACTGTTACTACATTTTTTTTAATTCTTATCTATGTCTTTGTCCGCAATACCTGCGCATAACTGCGAAGAAATTCAAAGATATGTGTGAAGGAAACCAACCCGCACTGGTCCAGCGTGGTTGACTATGGCCTAGTCACCCCTAATGATACGGTATACTCTGAACTCTTAGTAAGGATGCGTAATGAGCTGATGATGTAGTTGGTCGCAATCCTGCATTTTTTCAAGTTACCGCTGAAATGGATAGGTGATAGATTAATATTGACGGGACTTTTACTCGAAGATAGTTGATGTATGCAGAAGTACCTAGAGAGATTTTTTTTAATCTCACGCTGATAAAATCTCGGATAATCGCTAATTAAATAACATACTTTATCAACGTAGTAATGCGGCATAATCTTTTAATGGTACTGTCATAAGAATTTTAAATTTTATATTAAAGTATGATTAGCTAGGTCGTTACTTTAGAACCTTAATAAGACAACTTTGACCCAGTTACAGGAACCCGAGCGTACTGTAACCGAATATTTATACATTAAAAGTTTCAATGTTATCGTACTTGACATTTTGTAACATATTCTATAAGAGAATGAATAGTGGCAGAATCACAAAGGTGATCATTGACGAACATAGATATTCGCAATAAGAGGAGCCAGACATGTATTGGCAATCTTTACATTACTTAAAAGGTAAAATATAACATAAGGACGGTTCAATATCATGCGCACATGAGAACTGTGTGAGTAACATTATCAGCGTGCCTAACGCCGCTATGCCTGCAACCACATTATTTAAATGCGTTTATTTTTAGTCTCTGGTATGTATTTAATAACATTGCATCATTGCAAACGGAAAATTTTCAATATTTCTTTATAAAACTCATGTCTTAGTTGTAAAATATTGATCTGTTCTATACAGTTCTAATTCGACATTTATTCTAATATTATATTTTTTTATTCGGGTCGCCGGTAAAAGTTCATAAAGTGACTGGTGTTCTGATAATGATAGCTACATGGTTATAACGTGTCAAAACAACAGACGACTTTGAAAGTTAATCATCAACTACCCCTTTTTCCTTACGAGTTACTCTTTCATAAATCTCTGTCAGCCATCATATCTGAACTCACACACTCCACGCATATCCTCTTTCACACAATTAACACTTTCTTCGGTCTTCCTCTACCTTTAAAGCCATCCACATTCAATCTCATTACCTTCTCGTCAACGTGCTCATCATCTCTTCGCAGATTAAGTCACATTGAAAATGTTATGATAAACGTGACACGCACGCCCATCCAATATACCTCCTTCCACTTTACAACGTTCACTTACTCTTTGTCGCATGCCAGATATTATTCACTGTCCTCTTTGACAATAAAAAAGCGCAAGTGACAATTACAAAGGTAATTACGTAGATATCGACCGGTCATTATCATTTCAATGCATCGTGATTTCGCACGTCATACATCGGATGTATTTGGAAGGTGTGAGGTATCATACGGGAAACGAGTGATACATTGACGGCATTAAAGTGAGCATACGGCTTGTGAGTGATACATTGACGGCATAGTGGAATACTGAAGCACGAGGACCGTCGTCATCCGCGTGTAAAAGATGCGTTGTATGTTGCGTCATTCGCACGCGACGCTTGCGTGATCTCGCTTCGATACAACGAATGCTCACACGGCTATTACGACTGTTGCTCAGTAGAGATAGATGAACAGATTTGGGCATCGTTTACATGTAGTTAATTGCTAAGATTATATATATGGACATAGGCACTAAATGTGTAATTAAAAAGTAAAAAGCAATCTCTGCTATAGAAATAGGACCCCAAATCAAGCCGTGGATATCATCCAGATGCTCATAATTAAATTTAACAATTAACCCTAAGCAGCTCAGAACTGTGTCATCAAAACACCGAAGCTAAATGTAAACAGTACCTTGTTTTTTTTATAAGAGAAAGGGCCATACGAGTGGTGGTATCACAAAGTCAAAAGATTGTCCGGCAATTTCCTGATCGTTGATTTACCTATATAAATTCCTCTTTATATTTAGCAATCCAGGACATATGGTATTGTAATGTTGACGTATTTAAGAGCTCAATTAACGCCAACCATGCCATACATAACCGTCATATGACCGGAAAGAGATCGTGGCGAGTAAAATTAGACATAACGCTTGAGACATATAGGTACCTATATTGTCATTTAAACATAAAAATATAAGCATATGATATAATTTTACTGGCTGAATAGAAAGACATTTGTAGGGCTTGGTATAAGTCAAGAATCTGGGTTCAAATTTTTTCAAGAAGCGAGCGATTCAGTTTCTCAAAGGCCGGCAATGCACCTGATCTAGTGTTGCAGATATCCAAGGGGGTCGACGACTACTTCTGTGATCCCGCGGCTCGTTTACCTCCTATTGTTATACAAAAATGGATGGTAAGGATTCCTTCGTATACCCTGTAGACCTAAAATAATTTGTGCATTTTTGGTTACTAATCTGGTGCCTTTCTTGTTTCTTAGTTCCAAGTAATGGCAGGAAAATAGATAGCCAATGTAAGATATGCCGTGCGCAGTTCTTACTTGGTAACAAGGGAGATATCGCAATTGTTGTTATGCTAGATAAGAGTAACTATAATTCACTCTGTTTCATGATTATTTTAATATCTCGAAAGTAAACAGAAAGTATAATTTTACTACCTAATTGATATTTTAATGATGAAAAAATTGTTTATCACATTTACTTTTAGATGCTGTTTAAAAATAAGGTAGTATTAGGAAATCAATTATTTTAAATTATACATTATCAATTAAATTATTTAACAAAGAACACATAAGTGTGCATTTTAATGTTTTTCTTTATCTGTGCACAATAACAAAATGGCGCATATTTTACGAGACGCATTGACGATTAGCTGCGCAGTCCTTTTTATTTTAATATGCGTTAGGTAACAATGGGGGAAATATTTTCAAACTTGACAGTTATATTGGTTAAGCCACTCTAACCTCAATCTGTAAATAATAAAATGTTAACAACACGGCACCAAAAATAGTTTGAACCGTGTACAGCCAAAGTCCAAAGTTCCGCGCTCAAATCGTCTGAATATTTTTAATCTGTGATAGCCTATCGTCACGATAATTTGTGCCATTCCGGATAGTTAAACTTCTGCGTAAAATTGTTACATTTTCTTATTAAAGTATTTAAATGAAATTAAAAATTTTTTAGATGTTCGTTTATGATTTTTTTTTTCTACAAATACTTATAGCTGGTTATTAAAGATTAACGATAGATTTCCTAGACGGTTGTGATATTTACCTCACTCGCACGTTTCGGGCGCTCGGCCAATGTATCCAACACGTTTCATATGAATGCAATCAACAGTTGCCAGCTTGTTTTTCCTAGTATACGTAAATTAGATCTGATTCCGACAAAAATCCTTTGTACCTAATATTGGAATATTCCAGATGAAGGATTGAAGTGCAGTGATTACGATTTACAAAAATTCGAGTGATTTACAAAAGAGTAAACCGTTTAATCGTTTAACATCGTATCTTATACAACGTTTGTTACCTAACCTCAAAATTCTATTATGGAGTTGTCTATGAAATCATAAACAATATATTCTTTATGGTTTCATATACGTCAGCGTCAGCGTCATTCTCCTTTTGTCATACATTTAATCTTTATTTGTTACACAACATTTTTACGTATTTTTTCCCTCATGTGTGTGGCAATAAACATTTTTCTTTCTTTTAATTAAACGATACTGTAAGCTGTCTCATAAATGAATATTTCGCGCCAACCTCAATGTATGGAATATTGCGCTAAAATCGACAGTTCCAAGGGCGCTCGGTGTTATGTTAGGAAACTACCTCGAATAACTCAAACCGTTACGTCTATTTGAAACTAACTAGTGGCCTTGTATCGCTTCCGCGTGCTCCTCCGAGACTGTAGGTTCGAATACCAACTCTAAAAATAAATTATTTGTATTAATAGTTCCGAATTACGTAAATGGTTTGGTTTGGTTTAAACGCTAATATAATATTGGTTAATGATACGGATTTCTGATCACATGATCGAGAGTTCGAATCCCGCCATTCGGCTTTTCATAAAAGCTGAAGCGATATAAATTGAATCTGACGTATTTATTTCCAATAGGCATTAAGTTTTGTACGCCTTAATG
>JAODUI010000029.1:1764307-1774497 GCA_027563995.1 Papilio gigon
TTATTTTATATGACATAATAATAAATCTACAAGAAACTATCATTCATTATGCTCTGCGTCAAAAGGGTCACTTCTCGCGCACATGCCATACATCACGGATAGCGGTGTAATATTTTTACCTTTGAATTCTTGCATGTTTTTTTTTTATTGAAATGAATAACAGATATTTGTTAATTCACTAATATTTCTTATACCAACTGTAGACTAGTGGTATGGTTTACGATAATAGTCGAATCATGGATTCAAACTCCCGACCTCGTCGATAATCCCTTAATCATTACACTGTTGTTGCTTATAAAACTGTATGATGCAGAGAAATTTAAAAATACAAGATATTTACATACTGTAAATTGTAATATAAACATCACAATTCGTTTAATAATTAGGCTAGACCAGATTAGATCCTAATTTATAGAATAATTTTTAATTTGTTTCTAAATTTGTGGTATATTGATTCAGTTACTTGTTACATAGGCTATAAGACAGTGCCAGGCGCGCTGCGACCGCGAGTACGGCCTTATAGTTCACTCATCCTGATGATGGACCCCCAACGGGTCCGAAACTATTTGGTACCAACATCGATCTGTACGTGAGTGACAAGACAGTATGAACTACCGATCTAGCGGTCGTAGGTTCGAATCCCACGATTTAACTGTTGTGAACCATATCTTATATACAAGCTTTTTGAATCCTACCTGGTATGGTTACGCGAAGTGTTAAATTAACAAAAACATACTGATATTTAAAAAAAACAATGTAAGCTAGGAAGTAATTGATCTAAATTAAATTCACCCTTAACACTACTAAATTTTGTCCTGGAATATATTAATTAATAAATCAAGAGAGCAAGCAAACTTGGATACAATGCATCAGACGGACATTTGAAAATGATGTAAGATGTCCAATTTAACTTGACACGTGAGCTATCTACAAGCCGCTTTTAAAAAGTACGGTCTAGGGGTCATTCTTAAAAAGTTTCACATTTCAGTGAGTATAATTCGATACTATAATACGAGATGATTACACCGGACTACGGTCGGTGTGTTTCCACTTTTACGTTCGATCCGATGTTCTGTATTATTTATTGCATTATGTTATTTAAACTATGACGTTTTATAATGAACTGCTAATAAATGTACAGATAATCATAATAAAAAAAAACTATTACGTTAATTAGGAAATCGCAATTTCTAAGACAAAGTTTGAAGCCCAAATAGCGTAATGGTTAAGCTATGGACTATTGATCTAACGGTCATGGGTTTGAATCCCGTCATTCCATCGTAAACACAAGCAAGCATAAGTGTCCTAACAAAAGCTTCTTCCACACCACCTGGAATGGTTACAGGACATATTTAACGTTAATTTAGTTAATTAAATATAAATCTCTAATAATAAAGACTTATATATTTCTAATTCTTTAATTATAACATGAACAATCTAGAACAATCAATTTAAAATTACTATTTTCAAGTTATTCGTAACTCAACAGTCACGATTTGTGTTATGGAGATGTATATTAAGAAGTATATCTTGTCTCAATTAGGCATTTATTACTGCATTGTACATCTCCAAGGCTGGGGCACGCGGAAGGCGCACAAACACCGGATGTAATATTTGATACGATAATGAACAACTTTTATATCACCTTCAATTAAACAATTGCGAAATACAGTTTAGGAACGCATACTGTTGAAGGTATTGGGTAAGGCGTTTGTCCAGCTGTGGGCAGACAGAGGCATGATGAAGATGAATTGAAAGCACTTTTTTAACCGTTACATCTAAATTTGAAAGAATGCATTTTAAGTAATGACTTTTATATTTAAATACTAACAGAAAGTAATGGTCTATTATGTTATATCCGACAGTAATTCATTTATGTTTATAATTTTAAAATAATCTACAAATAACGTTTGTGTTTTGTTTCAAAATAGCTCTATGCACTTTTTCTTCACATTAAATTTGTCGGGCTCAAATTTCCCGTTCATCCGTTTTCGGGATTCCCTTAAAAAGGTGTACAAAGTAAATAATATGTTATTGTACATTTCTTTAAATAACACAGTAATGTATTAAATACAGATTAAATATATAAAATGACAAAGATTCAAACTAGTTTCTATTAGTATGTTGTCATACCTGAGAAAAAGCTTTTTTTTTTGTAAATTCTATGCAGTTGCGGCGGGTCGGATATATATTTTTTCAGAGTTCATAGTTTTGCGAGATGCATAAATTAGTAATAGATGTAATTCTGTTCCTGGTTGTGAGTAGAGGATACCGCGACCCTCGTACCTCAGTCCGCCGCATCTTCGCTAACTTAGGCATGTGCACACGAACTAAAAAGACATAATATACAACGCCAGAAAGAATACGTAATCTACAATCACGGAGATGGGATTTTAAACACACTTTAGATTAAATCCGTTTGCAATATTAAAAAAAATAATACATACAGTATCCAAAAATAGTAATTCTAGCTCAATTATTAAGCAAGTAATGATTAAAAAACAAAAAGTATTTCTGCTCTTGTGTTCAATTGTTTTGCGGATTACAATGTATTTGCTTTTTAACATGGTAAGTTGAAATAAATAAAAACTAATGTAATTCGGTTAATTCCAATATCATTCGTGTTAACAATAATTTTCAATAAAATTTAAATTTGATCAATATCCGTTGAGAACCGTATCAAATTCGTTAACGACTTTTTTGTTTCGAAACAACATACAAAAGCAGGATCAAGGAGATATTGTCTTGTTATAATTGAATTATACAGTACTAAATTTACAATATTAAAATGTTCGCTTCGCTAACGTAGTATATCGTGTTGTGTAGCATTATTCTAACATCAATAACAATGCCTTCCGGTCGTTCTCTCGCGACGCAGGTTCGCCGGACGCCCGCAGTGGCGCCGTATATAAACGGCTCTTTGTTTTTTACCTTCATAGTCATATTCTAGCCATAACAGTGTAACGTGAAATGAGAATATACTGAAGTAATGTGCAAGATGTCGTGGACCGTATTTAGTGTATATGTTATGTGTTTGTGCAGTTTAGTTAGAACTCAGGTGATACCCAGTAAGTCTAGAGCGAGCGACGGGGACTTTAACAATGTTAATACAGACGGCTCTTTCGATTTTGGGTGAGTTATAGTTTATTAGTGCAAAATAAAGATGGCACTACTGTCAACATGTGTCTAATATTTGAGTTAAACATATCAACATATCTTTGCTGTTGCGATGAAATTTTATATAACATATTAATGAGTATATATTAAAAACAATTACTTGTAATTTAAAAAAAAATCAAGTTAAAATTTAATTTTTATACAGATATGCGAACAAAGATCGCGGTGGTAGCTACCACTTGGCGAGGGGTAACCAAAATGGCGTGGTGGGCGGCAGGTTCGGAGGCCGGGACCCCGCTACCGACACAGTGAAGGAGACCATCTATACCGCTGGACCTAGAGGGTAATTTTAAACGTTCACATTTATATAAAAAGTATCTTTTTGTTCAAGCGTGTGCAGTTAAAACATAAATTACAATTACATTATATCTGACTATTACAATTTGTATGAAATTTCGAATAAATTATGTCGTTCGTTATTAATAAAATCTTTAAAGACACAATTTACTAAAGGTGATTTTCAATAACTTACAAGTACTCCTGTACAGGGTTAATCACTTGAAATTGTTCTTTATTTACTTCATCGTGTACTCTGCCATTGTTCAGCGTTTCAATGATAACAATTTTTCCAGGTTCCGCGCTAAAGGTCCAAATGTGCACAGACAAATAGACTTAGATCAAAGACCCCGGGGCCCCATAGGCAACAAGGATGACCCCTACTTCGACCCAAGCGAGGACCCGAGTTACTCCTATAAGTTCGACACAAGAACGTACTCGAAAAATGAAAATGCCGACAGTAGGGGCGATGTTAAAGGTTCGTTAAAGGCCTTTATGCAAATTCAAATATAACACGTACTATCTTACGAAGTTTAAGTGAGACTAAGATCTTTGCTTGTATCTGGAAGTAGGCTGATCATCTAAATGTAAATTGAATTTCTTTTACACTTGTTTTTATTTTTCAAACGTGTTAACTTTACTGTCGAAGGAATACGAAATACACTTGTTTTTTTTTAGGCCACTATACTTTTGTGGATGACGCTGGCGAGCGTCATGACGTGACGTACGTGGCGGGTCGTGACACGGGTTTCCATGTGTCGTCTTCCCATCCGGATAATCCCAGCGTGATAGGCTCGCCCTTCCACCGCGCGCCGCTAGTGCGGGGCGAAACACGTCCCCGGGGACGCACCGCCGTCCAGCGCGGCTTAGACGGATCTTACAGGTCAAAAATTACTCTACATTTATAGTTATTGACATGCCTTTAACCTAAAATGTTAATAAGAAAGCTATTACTATCTTTGTTAAAGTCTAATTTTGCTTTGCAGATTTATATCAGCAGGTCCCGATCAAAGAAGATCAGAAAGTAGTGATTCACAGGGCAATGTGCGAGGATCATACACGTTTTTAGACGACAAAGGTGTTCAAAGGTACATATCATTTCTTATTCACTATACACTGCTTTTCCTTTAAACTTTTGTTTATATTTATTGTTGACATCCAGGACAGTGAACTACATAGCTGGCCCCGGCATCGGTTATCGCATTGTAAAGAATAGCAAAGATCCTTTCATACCGCCTTTCTTCCCCACCATACCGAGCTCCTATGACCCTGACTTTGTGAACGGAGCTATAGGGCCTAGTGTAGCCAGCTTCACTCCAGATGAAAGTGTCGGCGAGGACGTATTTAAAGGTCAGTATTATTAAGTATCCATTACCAGCACTTTCAAAGTCGCATTCTAAGATAGCCACATTATTATTGAGACGAATCAAGGTTGTTTCGAGATTCCAGATATCAATATATCAAGTTGTATTCCAGGACCGGATGGTTCAGCGGCATCGGGTCATGTTAAACCTCCTCCATTCACAACTTCTGATAAAGACAGACCTAGCGGCACAGCCGATATAGACGCAGGTCCTATTAGTAGCAGTGCCGAAGGACCCGGGGACAGTTTCAACCAACCTCCTTCGTATAATCAGGGATCAGATAGTGAAGATGTGAGCTTCGTCGATGAGGATTCAAACTACGGAGGGCCTCAGCCCACGCAGGGACCAGGTGATAACGTATAGCACTGCTGATGGCATCCGATTGATGTTGGTGATCTTGTTATTCCTATGTGACGTTCTTTTTTTACTTCTCTAGACATAAGTATACCGTTCAATGAGAATATATGATGATGTTAGGAAATGAAGAATAATGGAACGAACAAGTTGGATCGAATGAGGAGACGAATTTTGGTAGTGTAATGCATTTGATAAAATGACGGTATTTGTAATTTAACCGGAACTATGAAAACAAGATCACGAGTTTCAATCCCAATAGCACGAAAGATTACAAATGTGCACATCTGGAATTATATGAACATCTGCTTGATCGCAATAATAAATCTTGTACACGGACAAATTGGTTTTTATTACACCAACACCTTACAGCACTGGCACATCACGAGCACAAAGAATTTAGTAATGATTAAACCTTGCAGGCAAACCGTGGCGCCCTACCAGCAAGCCTTTTAGACCGACGAAGATACCTTATGTGCCACTTAAACCTTCACAGACGAATGACAAAGACGATCTTGACATAGACTTTGAAGGTGAGTCCCATGATGGTGACTCGGCCGAGTTCGGCGCAGGAGTTGATGTTCACCAATCGAAACCGGGAACAACGATCATTAAAAACATAGGTAAAAAATATTTGGGCATACCGCCCGGGGTCGCGGTCAGGGCTCATGTACAAAGTATAGACTTGTATCCCTTCGGACCGAAACCGATTTCCCCGTCAGAAGCCATTGAAAACGAACAGAATTAAATGTTGCTGGTGCTGTAAGGTGCGCGTGTTAACAACTTACCCGAAATGTGAATCATTAAAACGGAAATATTGTTAATAAATATTTTTTTTTACCTAAACGAATTTAATTTATTGTACCCTGTTTTATTTGTTTGTGTATTCTTTAATATTGGAAAACGACGTATTCCTCATAATTAATAGAAAAGGGACAAAAGGGTCCGTATGGCGTAAAACAAAGGATACGTTTATGTAAAATTTACTGTGTCGTGGAGAGATTACAACTTTGGAACTCCAGCTTAGTGTCAATTAATTGAACAAAATGACTTTGTTAAACTTTATGTTCAACGAAATAAAAGTGTTAAGTAACACTCCGTTCTAGCTATCGAATAGCTAGCTAGCAGCCACATCAAGTAACCACCAAATGGTCTGATGTTTAAAACTAACAGTACCTTATTTTAAAGTTACCATAACACAGAAGACAGAAGTTATTTTGTAACACTAAATATACACCCACTTGCGAGCCTTTATAATATTATATTGAAGCGCCTGTTATAATACAAGAGCAATTAGCTTTCTTACAAGTTGCAGCTACCCGACTGCTTGTTCCGGGCATCTCTTTAATCCAGTGCAGATCACCCTCTTGTTTATTTAATTAAATTGGATTTGTCGAACAAATACTCAACAAGGGGTAAAACCACATCCTTCAGCCGAGTTTCTATTAAGGATAACGTTACCGCATGATGTACAAAGTAAAGTACAGTCCGGTGGTAATTTCAGTATTTACTGTCCTAGGAATACTTATCGAATTTCTAATTTAATAATATTGTACTAAATTGTAATAATTTATTGTGTTTTTGAAGTCTGTTAAAATATATTTTATGACTAAATACGTACAAACTTTAAGTACGTAATTCAAACTTTGTTTTAAATTGATTCAATCCATATTTTCCTTGATTTATTTAACAAGCTTGCCAAATGGTGCTTAGGCTCCAAGAAACCTAGTATTTATATAACGCTGGTAGTATATTGGCTTTTTTCCAAATAAATTTGTAGTACGTCGACCTTACATCTCTGTCCTACAAATGTGTTACAGATATTTTCATAAATATATATTCTACGCCAAACATATAACATAATATTGTAGTAAAATTATTCACATTTTTATACTAAGTACAAAAATCAAGCAAAGATATATTTCAAATTGATTAATTATAAAACAGTGTACAATTTTTTTTCTAAAAAAGAACGGCGTCGAATAGTCGACGGCTCCTTTGAATATTCTTGAAGAATATTTTAATCTATTTTTATCTAAGAACCTACAACATTAGGGAAATAAATTCGAAGTGATAGTAAGTACTAGAAGAATTTTCAACATTTCTGTTGAATAATTCACTGTATTGAATTGGTCATTCAAGAATTCGTTTACATCTTCCTTTCACAAACTTACTAGAAAGGATTTACTTACGTACATTTCATCGTATTTTACACTTTTAACTATCCCAATCCTTTAATAGGTTTAGTTAGACGTGAAACTATGTCTTATAGCGTTGTCGTATGTTATTGAACTCAACAACTCATACAAGTTATTTTTTCATTTATTTATTTAAAAACGTATTTAACTTAGAAAGTGTTAAACAAGTTATAATGTTTTTGTGAAATTGGATTGTAAAAATGAAAACTGATCATTTTAATATAGAATTCTCGGGATTTCTTCAATTCTCAACTTCATCTATGAAATACGGATGGTGCAGTCTGTATCTGTGTGCTCTTTGCATGTGCGGTATACTTGTGTATTGTGTACTCTGTGCTGTGCGCTCTAAAGCAAATCGAACGATCCATTGAGAATCTCCGCTTGCATATTTAATTTCCTCTCATGTTTTCATTTGTACAGTTTAATCCAACTCCATTTATAAACTGAAATCTGAATTCTTTTGATGATAAATTTCGTAAGACCAATGTTCGTAAAGATAAAGAACCATGATTCTGATAAAACACGACTTAAAATGTCGAAAACTCCGGAAAGATGATTCACAAAATTATGAATGTTAAAACTCCCGGAGGATATTTAGGTTTAACATCTTAATTTTCCGTTAAAATGTAAACCACAGTTAAAAGATGACTGATTACAAAAAACAATTATGATATTAAAATGTGGCAACATGGCCTAACTTTTTTTTAATAATTCGTTCAAAGCAAAATTACAGAGATGCCGTTAAGATAAAAAATAAGGTAATCCATCAAAAGAAAATTGTTAACATTTTCCTCGAGTAGGCTTTATCGGCTTTTCTTTTACTTTAAAACCTTTAAAGCCTTAAAGTTATTTGATGACTTGATAACATTTTAAAATTATCTATGACAATAAGACAAGTCAAAGCGCCAACAGGCTAATCGTTAAGGGTACGAACTTAAATTAACACAAATCTACTAATATTTCAATACAAGAACAAGCCGGTAAAATTGCCTCTAAAAAAGAAAAAAAAATGTTTGTAGTTTTATGCTTTTCTTTTGTATTTTAAACGATCCATTGTGCGGCCGCGCGCTGGCTCCATTTTACAATTTGAACCCACTTTATTCATTAAGCTGCGTTTGAAACTTGTGTTATTTTTTTTTATAATTGTATTCGTAATTCAAAAGTTAACAATCGATTGGTTAATTGAATATACGCATACTTCCTACACATAACCTTTTTCACGCAATCCTTCCACACCTTCAGTCTTCCTCTACCTTTATAGCTATCCACATTCAATCTCGTCACCTTTTTGTTTATATACTGCTCATGTGGTTTCGAAATAGGGCTTAAAATTATTTAAAAAAATATCATATTAAAAGTACATTCCATTGTGTAAATAACAAGGAGTTTTCATAATAAAGTAAAAAGTGTTAAAAAAGTGTTAAAAGAAAAATATTATTTTCATATGCGACCATAAATTCATATAAAACTTCTTACTATTTTTCCTTAATATCTCCGAATAGTCCCTCGCGTAAGACCCTTCAATTTGCGAAATAAGCGTGAAGATATTTTCTACCGCCGGACCGTTCATCTATATTTTAGGCGATTCCCGCGGGAGTGGGATAAGGGGCAGTACACGTCGAGTGTGAACGGATGGTTAGTCTCCTCCTATATAATAGTATTCTCGATATAGTTACTACACAGCCGAATTCAATGGGAATGAGAAATGCTGACATTGTCTATAGATTTAGTGCTCAAATTGATTATATAAACATGTTTATTTTTAATAAGTATGTGAAGACAACGTTTTAGAAGTAAAATTAATTGACTTGATCTTTTGTAATTGCTCATTTCCAATGAATTTACGTAAACATTTTGTATAAATAAGTATTTCAGCAATGAAAACCTTCATGAAGTATAACATGTGACTGGGAATTTTACAATTAAATGTAACTTTTCAACTGTCAAAAAAAAATAAAGCGCGTAAGCCTGAAAATCACTGAAAATAACAATTTAATGCTAACATAGTTTCAACGTTACTAACTAAATTAAAGCTCGTTACGAAGCTTATAAAATTCTGAAAGGCTAATGATCGCTCACAAAGCTTAAAAAAGCTCAAAGCTTGCTTAAGAAGTTATTTTTTCTATCGCCAACTTGCCAGACAGTTTATGAACAAAGCTGGCTTATAAAGGATAATAGTCTGAGAAAGAAACTTTGATAGACTAGTTTCTTTTTACAGTTTTTTTACGATATTTTTCGAGGTATGGCGTTTGTTTGTACAATATGTCAAAATAAAATGAACACATTTATGTACCAACACACTTCTTAACAATAAGGTAACATAATTATGTATGCCAAATCATTACATAAAACTGTACACATAGAAATTATTTATTACATAACATTTTATTTCACTAAAATATTTTTAATAAATCCATTGAAAGTTAAACCTTTTGAATATTTTATAATCATCGACAAATATTTCAAACAGAAATAAACATTCGTATCGAAAAAGCTTAACATTTCTCTGCATTTTTTACTGCAACTAGTTACTTATCACTGCGATTGTATGAAATATTAATAGGTTAAAAGCTCGCTGCCGCAACGCAAATATGGTCGGCAATGTTTAGTTATTTATGTTAACTGTGGTCTCAAAACTTGCACTAAAAAATCAGTTCAATAGATTTTATTCAGTGGATTGTAAATTAAAGAGTTGAATAATTGTTAAAATTTCACAACTACTACTAGTCCTTGATTACTAAACTTCATCATCATCATCATCATCATCAACAGCCTTTGTCTGCCCACTGTTGGACATAGGCCTTTCCCAATGCCTTCCACA
>JAODUI010000029.1:1784002-1804127 GCA_027563995.1 Papilio gigon
AGAATTGCATGAAGTATAGTTGTGATTAATATTTTCAATTAACTTTGATAATGGAACTTACCTGAAATAGTAAAGCATTACGTCGTTAACTGAGACTCGACCCGTATAATATTTTATTTTTAATCTTATATTTATATACATTAAAGTTAAAAGTGCTTTAATAAATTAAACGAGCACTGAGTAGGATAAATGTTGATACCGAGGTAAGGGGAACGACGGCTTGAAGACAAGAATACTTGTGACGGCATCTCGTTCGACAAAAAGTCTCTCAAGTCGGCGTCTAAAATGAGAAATATATTTTTTTATTTACTTTTTAATACGAAATAAATTAGGAAAGAATTTTTAAATTGTTAATAAAGCTTTTTGTTACACAACATACTTCTTACTCCAAAACCTTATTTTGTAAAATTGAATTTAGTTCCTTATTATAGGCGACGTTGGCGATCTCTTGTGTCGGAGGCCAAGACCCACTTCGTGTCGCTGCGCCGGCGGAGTAAGTAGTAAGTAAGTATTATAGAAGCAAAGTTTAATTTTATAACATAAGCAACGATAAAGGTAATACTCGATACATTACGACACAAGCTTCCGACTTCTTGACAGTTTAAGTTGCTTTCTTTCTCTGCACAAAATGCGACCACTTTAAAACACAAGCTCTAGAGTAGAGCACTCTTCACTCGTGAGTTTTTTAAACAAGACAAAGCTCGTCATGAGCACCTCTTTACCAAATGATGCTTACATCTTATATTCTAGTGTCTTTAGTTTTCATTATTCCATTAACAAACGTCTTTTAATAATTTGGATCTACAATAATTAACGATTTATTTGTTACTACAAAACTAACAAAGTTGTTATCTCATATAACTAAACTCCTTTCATAACATGAAAATCGTATTAATTTTCCGAGGAAAACCAGGTTATTATAGAAAATTTAGGCTAAACAACGTATTGCAACTCTTTGCCAATTCTTTTAATATTCGTTTCCGGTGACTGGCGTGCAAGAAAAAATTATCGGATTTAAACCGAAAAAAGAAAACAAAAACCTTTTTTTTTTTCAAAAAATTTATTGGAACACGACTGTAAATTTAACAAAATGCAAAATAGTTACAAGGAATATTGTATTGGGATTTTGACCTCTTTTCATTTTATACTCAACTGACTCCATAACTTAGTAACTATAACATAGTCTATGAAACATACAAGATGGCCACTGACTTATTTAAATTATGAATATTTTATCGCATTATCATAAAGTTATTATAAATAAGCTAATGTTTTTTGTATTTATTTTTGAAACAATGGCCGTATTGTATATCCCGAAGTATTAGGGGTGTAACAGAGTTAACAATAAATTGTATTGGAAGGGTTATTTGGCAAATTTTAATAGTGAACTAGTAGTAAGAAATGTATTAAGTGGTTAAACAATTAAATCTAAGATGTAAAGTACATAGCTACATGCAAGATTATTCTAATAAAGTGATCCAACGTGTAAATAATATAATTTCAAAGCTCTGATAAATTTAATAAATTTTAGATAAAAAATTTCAATAAATTTTACTACACAAAAAATATACAATTTATAAATTATTTGAATTATAGAAATACATAATTAAAATTATAGAAATGATTGTACTATGATATATTTAATCTAGTTAAAATAAACATGTATATACTTCAGGCGTATGGGCCTATGGGCCTATGGGCCCCGCTGACGTCTTCTGTGGACCTTGCCTATTGTTACGTTTTCTTTTTAAATTTCAAAAGTATCAAAGTATAATAATAGAAAAAATCATTAGTACATAAACATCTTTATATAAATAAAATAGTAAATAACTGAAGCTTTGCTCCATCTTAGTCTAGATATATAAAAATCGATCATTATATAAATAGGAAAAACATGAGATAGAAAAGTTCTATAAAAGGCGAATCAGCAAATCACAAGAGGAAGCTTCGTTTAGCAGATATAGTGAGTGCTTAGAACTAACATACAGCCATATATACAACTAACAGTATATTAGATTACATACAGATACTTGTAGCGTGCGAGTTGAATGTAATCAACTGACATTGTGACGTCACGAAACTGTGAGATTTTTTTTTAACATTACATCAATCACGAAAAAATAAAATTGGACTATAATAAAGTGAAAAGAATTAGCTAATTATTAATTAGTTGAGATACAGTTTAAAATTTTACTAACCTCAGTCTCACGAAAAAGGTTTTATGAAGTCCTCGGTGTAAAAAGGAAGCGTATTAGTGGCCATTGACACATCGACATGAGGGCATCGGTGGCATTTATTCGACATTTGAAATTTATATTCGAGAACATTCTGTACTGTGAAGACAGAATTTTTTTTTTTATTAATCGATTGCATTAACACGCTATTTATTAATTGCTTCAACATTATACGATCAATATTGAACTGTACAAAATATTTGTTCAGCCATAAATCCACTAGGACAGTTATTTTTAAACGTTGACTGTTCTTTCAAATTATATTTTCACAGCCATTTATTACCACTTCCAAGTAGTTTTTAATCGTTTCAATGAAAAATTAATTTCATTTTTTATGTTACAAAAAAAAACATCATGCAAATAATGTTTGTAATTATTTATAATGAATGTAATTTTTATTTTCATTCAATAAAAACGATGTAAATATAAATATGATATAATAATTCATATGTAATTAAAAATAAAAAAAAAGTTTTTTTTGCTATTGAAAAATTGTTTTGTGCCAGTTTCAAATATAAAAATATTAGTACCATTTGGAAATGTTATATTGAAAGAAACAAAATAGTTCAATTAAATTTAATAAAACAAGCAATTCAATTTGATCCAATATAATAAAATTCAAATTTCCTGTTTTTTTTTCTAAATAAATACAAGCTGAATTCAAGCACCAACATTTCATCTAAACTATTTTGTGCATTCATTCTTATTTGCTAAATTAATGAAATTGTGCTAAAATATTTAAAAATATCGGAAAAAGCAAATATTTAACTAATTTTTTTGTAATCTACACACGATGGATAAAAATAACCTAAAAAAAACCCTGTGGATATATTTTAGGAATACAGTTTTTTTTAATTAGGCAAGAATCAGCCTGGGTCTTCTTTTTAGGTTATTTATTAGCAAACACTCGTACATAGGACTAGAACAGATTATAACAATTGTAACAGGCTCATTTTAAAAGCTATAAAATATAATACGACAACTTTAAAATGTCGGCTAAAATGTTAGACCAAATAAAATTGTACGTATTTGTTAAAGATTTTCTATTCAGATTGATATACTTCTTATAATGACGGCTTAACTCATGATCGGTGTGGGTACCGGCTAGTTTCGGAGGTTGGAGGTCCTTCTGCAGCGATGTAACGGAAGTGTTATATCGGCATCGAAATCGGGACCGAAAGCTTTATATTTGGTTAATTATAACCAACATTAGAATCGGAGACAAATGGGTAAAAGGCAAGTCTAATAAAATAATATCATACACATTATTAATCAATACTGATGTTACAAAGCTGAAGTTTAAACAGTTGAGCTGAATTTTCCGCTCCTATTGGACGTAGCGTGATGTTATATATCCTTCCCCGATAATTGAACTATCCAACACAATTATTTTCAATTCAGAACAGTAGTTTTCTGCTAATTTTACATATAAAGCGCATATTGACTTCCGATTAAACTTTTCGGAACCGAAAGTGCAGTCAATCAGCAGTTACGTCTTTTCGGAATTGAAACTTCGCCACATCCCTGGAGGGAACTATGTTCGTGTATTCGTGGTTGCATTGTGCCTGGCATAACAAGTAATACAGTTAAATTGATATATTTTGACAGCTGTCAAAACGAGCCTGTTATTTCATGACGACTAAATAATATCAACTACTGAATATTTCGACGTCAATTTGGTATACGTTACTTAGAAAATCAGTCAAAATACAATAAAATATAATGTAACTAAAATCAAACATTGTACAAGTATGCCTCTTTAAATTAAATATATAATATATTTACCATTGAACAAGGTAAATGTGATTAAATATTCTTAAATCTATAATATTTTTTTTTCAATCGAATATTGGCACAGTCGTACATAGTTTATCAGGAACACTAAAATAAGGGGACAAAATTTCTCTGGCCTTTTCTTGGTGTAAATCTCAGTGTTGTCTTAAATGACGTTTTGAATCGACTCCATTGCGACTTTAACATAAACAGAGTATTTGTTGCCAGTCTCGCAAACAAGAATAATACCATAAACACTCCACCCTGCCACAATCTGTCACGGGACTACCATAAACAAGAAATTGAATTGAATCGACTATCACTTAGACGAAAAACTTGTAACACTTATATAGGTTATCTATGGATATTGAAAATATATTTTACGACTGTTTTAAATTTAAACTATCAATAGGAAACATAAGATCTGAGCAAGCATTTTTAGGAAAATTTAATTAAACATAAATTTTCAAAATATTTTTAGTTACAATTAAATAATTATTATAAAATCAAACTAATAAAATACGATCAATGACTACACAATACCTGCAAAATCCATTACAATAGCAATCTACGTAAAAATAAAATTCTGAGGTCATCAACATTTTTATCAAATGCTTACTTAGTATTTAAGGGTGATTTCACTGACACAAAACCGAGTAGGTACTTATGCGGTATCCAATGCCTATATTTCTTGATCCTTCAAAGACACAAAATACGTTTATAAAAAAAATTACCTTCTATTGATTTATGACTATTTTTTTTATATATGGGGAACCGTTTCATGTTATAAATCATTTTCCAACATCGTTAGCCTCCAATCGGTTTCAGTCCAGTGTAAACGCACCCTAAATTCTATAAAACAAAACATTAGTGCAAAATTTATCTATAACAATTGAGTGAGCTAACAACAGTTGTCGTATTTTAACACTTTCAATGCCACAATCATCACATAAGTGAGTCTGGTGTTTCCGGCAGTGAATGTATTAACGAGCCGGGTCTGATACGCGTCTATTTCAAGCGACGACGCGTTATAAACATATATTACGTGATTTTCATTTTTTTACTAGTTTCATCGAGCATGTCCTTCAGTTTGGTCAGTGGAGAGCGCTTCTCATCACCAGCTTTAGGCGAGTACGATGTCGGCAGATGGATGTGCAAAGGGTCTCTGAGACGGGCGAGGTCCTTTTGAAGCTTGTCTATCTATAATGAACAAAAGATTACGTTATAATTGTTGAATAAACATCCAGGTGTTTTATAAATGAAAAATACGAGAAAATTATTGTTATAAAGTCGACAGTTCAGTCTAGTTGGCGACATATATCTTGAAAAATGAGTTTCCTCGCGGACGACTACTAGACGTTATTGACCGCGTTTAATCTTAAATAACAGCACTAGAATTTCAATAGATACAATGCTTATTTTATTTACATACAAAGAAAATTGAGTGTCTAAACGAAAATAACAAATTTAGAAAATGTTCGTTACCTCATCCTTCAAGTAATTATAATGATTGATGTCAAGTCCGATCTTTTTCGCTTTTTTGTGAAGCATCAGCAGATGCTGCCTGTCTTTGACGTCCGGTAACACGTATTCCTGAGACAAGAAAAATAACACTGTTATAAAAAAAAAATAATGAACCAAAATTGTGTGTTATTTTTAATACAAAGTCTCCACGTCACCTGTTTCGTCAGCACAAAGTACGCGTACGCTGCCATCGCGGTGCCGTAAGTGACGAAATAAGTGACAGGCTCCATGATGTCCCACGAGTACTCCCACCAGGTCAACCGCGCCAGGACCCCGAACTGCACGCCCATCAGCCCCAGGCCCACCCACGTGAGGGCGGACGTACGCCGAGACGTTTCCACTTCCAGCGACATGCGTTTCTATGTAACAAGAATCCAGGCTTTAATATCAGCTCTACAAGTCTATGTAGTTTCTCCCGAGAGAAGTGTCTATCTACTGAAGGGCGCACATTAAAATATACGCCATAAATCGATTTAAATGTTTTATTTAATAACTAAAGGAAATTGCAATAAACAACAGATTCAAGTCTTACCTCTTCCAGTGGATGCAATTCAGCGGATAGCTTCTCCAGTTGGCCTCTTAGTTCGCGCTCCTTGCGGATTTGATGCTCGCGGACGTTAAGAGCCTCATACAACTGGTTGACCAAGTTGCGCACGTCGCTCAGCCGAGTTATCTCTTCTGAACTCAAACGTTCCTAAGAACAAAGATTATCATTGATTTGTACATATTGGTACTGTGAACTTTTCTGTTACACTTAGGAACCACTGAGGAAGTTTTAGTAATTTCCGCGTCAGGAGCGACGCATTTCTAATGAGAAATTATAGCGCCTGTAAATAAGTATTAGCAATAAAACACTCGCCTGCGGCGGACTCTTAACGTAGTACTCTGTGTCGTTGATGACGAGGCGGAAGTCGTTCTCTAGCAGCGACTCTACCGTGTCGCTGGCGGCGATGCGCACGCGCTCGTCTGGAGCAAGTGCTACCGCACGCTCCACGCCGCGATCTTCTGCCTTCACCTGTTTCAATAACCAGGTTTTATTAAACATTTTTAGTTCACGTACCCTGCTTTTTACTAAAGAAAGGTTGGCGCCACGCAAGTCTTTTCTAACGTCATCTACTAATTAATTAGGTACGATCCTGTCGTCATTTGAAGCACCACTAACCTGTTCTAATAGATCGCCGACGGTCTGTGAGACGGGGCGCAGCGTGAAGCGGCACCGCTCGCGGCGAGAAGGCAACGGCACCGTGATCACCGGCAGCCCGCGGCGGTACGTCACCGACACTTCTGTATAACAAACGGAAACATATATTAGAAAAAAAAATCATATCTTAGATTCGCGTATACGTGAGATGGCAACATGAAAAGATGTTCCCATATAGGGGACTAACAGTATAATTGAAGACTTAAGTAACAATATGTCTGTTCGAGATTACACGTTGGACGAAGGTCTAATGAAGGTTAAGTTACATTCTTTTGTTCGTCTGTCAGATTAAAAGGTCGCAAAAAAATAAATAAAAAACATTCTAGATATTTCTAAATGCGACTGACGAAAAAAAAAGACGAACGCTTCAAATTACCTCCCGACCTGAAGCGAAGTGAACTTATCGCCCTGTACCAGCCACGGATGTACGCGACTGATTTATTTCACGACAGAATTAAGCCCCGCATACCAATTCCGACTCTGACATTTCCATTCGTGAGGTAATATTTGTAATGGAAAAACAACTGGGAATCGAACTTAGAGTATGTAACTATTATATTAAGTTACATAAGTCGATCTACATATTATATAAGTTATAATTCTCGAGAGGCAGGTCTCAAATAACAATTTATGAAACATTCGTAGACATCAAAATATTTTAAATATGCTGATGATACCTGTGGTGATCAAGACAAGATGGGTAAAAACCTACATTCGAATACAGCTTTTTTTAATAACACACAAAATGCTAAGGAGTTTTTATTCCTTGTTTAATTTTTACTTTTAATGTCTGGAACAATGAAATGTTTGAAGCAGCCCTTTACTATTGAATTAAAAAAAAAATTAGATAGAGTACCGTAATACAACTTTCACTTAATGCGTGTATATTACGTAAGTAATTTGCTCATCTTCAGAACGTGCTTGTATTGTTTTAAATGTAAATTACAAGACATTATACACTATCTAACATGTAACCGGAGCAGTCGGCCGCGAGCCTCTTACTTTCTTTTCAAATGTAACTTAATTTTAAATCACCTTACGGCGGGAAGTCTGAATGCCGACGGAGGACCGCATACGTAAAACATTGGGGGAATCCTATCCAGCAGTGGCACACAAAGGTGATGAAAGGTAGTGAGGTGATCAATGTGTTACAAGTATTTTACGTCTTATTTCACTAAGATTTAGTAAATGACAATTTTTTTTAAGACCATAACAAGATTAAAAATATCATGAGATGAGAAATTGTTGAGAAATAAATTATTTCTCGAAAAGAACAATATCAATAGATACATTATTAGAACATTGACAAGGTCCTATTTTATAGAAGCTTAAAATATGAACTTCGTGACCTATTTTATTGGAGCTTAGAATATGAGCTTCATGACGTGCGCCAGACTTTATAAAACTTCCACAATATATTGTAATAAAGCGGACGCGCGTTATACCTATTCAATGTCACCTTACTGCATCCGAGGGCACATTGGCTTTTATCCAACTAATATGTTTGTGACTTTCAATTTCATCCATGATTTTTTTTTCATCAAACCATTTTTTTTAAATATAATATCAGATCGAATGTAAATACACAACAGTGATGTAGTCGGGAGTATCATTAATTGATTTGGACCCTTTTTAACTTTAACGCTTTGTTTAGGAAAATGTCTATGGGCTTTTTTTATAAGAGAAGAAGGGAAGGAACGTGCGGCGGGACCTGAAAGGTCATCGTCGACGCGCATTAACATCTGCAATACTAGAATTACCACAGGTGCGTAGCCGGCCTTTGAGGAGGAGGTACGCTCACTTCTTGAAGTATCCTAATTCCTAATAATTACTAAACCCTAATGATCCCCTATTTTAACGAAAACAGGTGGCTCCCTACTTGTTTACTACGCTCTACTTTGAAAGACAACGGTTACCGATGTACAGATTTATTACAAAAATATTAATATTAAATTTATGTCTTCCGAAAATTTGAGAACTACTTGGAGAATAAACATTAAACTAGCATAGTCCAGCTATACAGCTACTGAGTCAATGAAGCAGACATGTGTGGACAATGAAAACATCGCTGAATAGTCAATTATCAGGAAATTGTTCCATTACACCTCGCTCGCAGCCGTCGCCGCGTCTATCGCCTCAGCCTGATTGCCGCGCGCTCCACTTAACGGATCGTAACTACGTACAGTTGCACACACTGTCAATTTCTATTGCCATAACATGTATACGAACGTTATTGCTATCTCTGTTTTTTCAAAGAGTGACTGGGATGACAATATAAATTAGTTTACTTTATTATAGTATGTAAAGTAAATCATGAATATAAGATTAAATCATAATTCAGAGAGATTTTATTATGTTTTATGATATCACGTTACATAATAACATAAGCAACGAAAATAAACCAAAAATACTAGGCTAAATTTTGTGCGCGACAGTACAAAATGGGTCAGTTAAGACGGGCCAGTAACAGCTCGACAAGGGCAGTGAGGTCCGTGTTGAATCACTTACTCGCTAGACCGAACACGGATTTGCGAAATGTGAAACGTATTAGCGAATACATTAGCTGTATTATTAGATTTACTGTAGACCCTACTTTTACTTTGTGATTACAATTTAAAGTATAAGCTACATCTTTTCAAGAAATCGGCAAAAAAAAATACTTTGATCTTTTGATGGTCGGCTAAAAACAGCATATACATTGTTTATAGAACAAGATGACAAAGCAAATGGCAATTTAATATGACTAAACATGGAATTAACCATTGCCGATGGAAAAATGCGATTTATTAAAAGATTGCTAATTAACAGTGAGGGTTAGGCCGCGACTGCGAAATAATATTCAAAGCCATTCTTAAAGAAGAGCCTCCGGTGGGCTCGAAACCCGCGCCAACACCGGATAAATACGAGAATTAGACGTTTTATATTTTGTTCCTAATAATGCATTATGAAAGTAAGGTTGGAAGTAGTCTATTAGTAGACTAAAAATAGAAGTAAAAACTACAAAAAAAAATAATTGCTAAATTTATCCAAAAGTACAATAGTGATGAATCGATAATTTCAACGAACTATACGCCCTTACGTTGGTGCCCCAATCCAAAGAACTATTTAATTTGTATACAAAATCTATTAAATTTTCTTTATAATTGTATAGCATCGTAATGTTTCTTCACATTATTTCGTTTATCAGAGATATTTACATAATTAGTATGTGTAACATTGCAAGCAATATAATTATTAGATATGCCGATTGCTAGAAAGTTGCAAAGTTAACGCAAAATGAACAGTTTTTCCGATCTACTTAGTTTAATTTATTCATAACATTAAGGTTAAGACTTTGTTTTAACTGTTGTGGTTACGTTTGCTACGAACGCGGAATAGTGAATTATGTTAATAACTATTGTGTTAACTTTAATAGTACTGAAATAAACTTATCAGTATTCATGTTAAGATTTTATACTTCTGAAACAGATGTTTCTACAGTGAGATTATTAGGAATGACAATTTGTTTTTATAAAGGTTCCAGCAGTGGGCACTAACGGTAGTTTCAACAGTGGCGGTCATAACCGGGATTATATCGCGATTTCGTATAGAACAGTTATCGTTAAATTGATATTATTAAAAAAAATAATAGTAATAAATTAAACCTTTCTTTAAACATGCATTAAATAATACTGTGCTATTAATATTGTTTGAATGAGTTAGGTAGATACGACTGATATGAAGGAAGATAGATCAGAATCTAGCGCACCGACTCTAAATGAGTGACATAAGAACACGGAGATTATGATAAGGGCCTTCCAACTTGTTTACTTATGATGACCCTTAGTTATGTTTACCCATAATAGATCGGCGTTCGCTTAGTGATTTATTAACGAGTTTTGACATGGCAGTACGTTCCAGAACCAAATTAAAGTTAACATACCTAAGCATCGTATAAACTAGACAGCGGAGTGTCCAAACAAAGTAAACGGTCCACGTAAAAAGGTTAACTAGAATAGCAGAGTAAAAATGCAGCACCAACGAAACTAGTGAGCGCATTAGCGTTAATTGCGGCCACAAAGGTACTGCTGGTTTTTTACTTATTTACAATACAAATGTGTTCCAATAACGTTAGTGCAGTAGAGAAAATCTACTGGTATTTGTACTTAACTACAGAGTAACACTTAATACATCTCTGTAGTAGTATTTTGTATGTAAAAATATATGTGGAAAAACTAAGTTTACAACAAAAGTTTCAACCAAGCTTTACATTATCATCTCCAGACATTTGGGGGCTGATTGGCGTATATTGAAAACTTAATTTTCCGTTGTAAAGACGCTCTTTATGGATTTGATATTCAATACCCAATTTATCTTCAAAATGTAATTTGATAGCCAAGAGTGCTTTCTTAGAAGTGATTGGAAACTCAAGAATATCACAATTTAGAAATGTAATTAATCACATTGTGATAATATTGTAAAGGTTAAATTACAATTTTTACAGAATAACATTTTGTTCTATTATTGTATTAGTATTCAAATTTATTTATAATTCAATAAAGTTATGAAAGTTGAAATTAAATTTTAAGACGCTACGGTTATAATAGTGTACACTTGCCGACCTTGGGAAGAACAAAACAATTATAGTAGAATCTCTCGGTTCAAAGAATGTGCCCAGTCGAGCATCATCATTCGATCGTTCGAAAGGAGAAACTATAATTTTTATCTTCAGTCTATTAATACATGTAATTTCGTTTACACCAAATTAAAATATTACATGACTTTGATAATCCAATACTCACGCACGTTGTGCAGGCAGGTGCGTGTGAGACGTCGTATCCTAACAAACGTGTTCTACACATGACAGTCTGCCAATAAATATTAAAATATAACCATCACAATGATTCATTGCAACACAGTTATTATAATTAAGATACAATAACAACGCTTTTACTTTGAATAACATTCTATATGCACACTACCTGTCGAACTCTAACCTATCCTAAAGATAGGACGGTGATCAATTCTTATACTATAGCGATGTGTACATCGGTTAAATTTACATTAGAAACGTTAAATAATTATAACTGTAATAATGCATTATTAGTTGTCAGGTGGATAAACTTAAATTGCTTCGATTCATCACTATAAAGTATGGCATATGCACAATATACAAGTATATCGCTACCCATAGTTTACAAGCTTTGTAGCGCTAACAAAAGTACATTGACGGTCGTGTGCAGTGTTTCGCTTTAAGAAAAAATGCCCTGTTTCTTGCAGCGAGATAGAATCTTCCCCTGTCCTACAAATAGCTAAATAGGTAGCAATGATAATGGGATAATGGTAAAAAAGCAATTAGTAACGTACCACTAATTGATTTTTTTCGTACAGACACAATTAAAGAATACATCCTATTGGTTATTGTGTCTGTTTCAGTTTTTCAATGCGTGCGAAACGTTCAAATGACTAGTTTTTAATTTGCAACACTGCAGAGGCCACTGATTGTACTTGGACCGATGCCAAAATGCGTGCACTAATCGTAAATTTTCAACAATAACCGTTCCAATCTTCTCACTCGACTTTTGGTTCCATTTTAGCTACGACCAAGCCTAGCCTACGAGGAATACGGCAAAATGTATTTGATAATAAAAAATGAGTTACATATAATTTAAAATTTACATGGTTGTTACAAACGTTGTTATTATGAAAACATCTAACAAAGGATACGTTATTAAATTGTATTGAATTTATTAGTCCAATGTCTACAGACAAAATGGTTATAGTTTCAAAAATATCTCCTTTCCTTAACATGTTAGAAATCGTTAACCGCTATTTATTGATAAACTATTTTTAGATAAAATAGCTTTACAGTGTTTCACATTTCACACGTAATTTCCTTGTAGACGGAAGCAAACGAGCCGTTAAGTAACTGCGTCGACTGCAGTTAAATGAATCTGCAATTTATCAACATCGGAAACCATCAGTATTGTTTGAATAATTTTGTAACAAAAGAATTTATAAATTGAAACTGGAAGTCATTCATTCACTTGACATCTTTTAGTAATTCTTAAGTTCTAAGTTTTAGTTAACCTGGCTTTACTACCCTGTCGGTGAATACCTTCGTTCTAATAGTCATAGAGCCTAAATAACTTGAATGAGTTACGATTCGTATTCAGGCCTTGAGTATCTATAAGGGTACCTCTCTCTGTTGAACATTTTTTTTTAAATTAAGGATTAGTTAAATATTATAATCATCATCAGCCTTCTGTCTGCTCATTGCTGGACATAGGCCAATGCCTTCCACAGTATTTGGTCCTCCGTCCGCATCCAATATTATAAGTATAGACATATTGTCGGACAATATTTTATAACAGCCAGAAGATGTTCCTACCATCGACATTATCCGCTGGGAAAGCAGCGGCTTGTGTAATTAGTAGAAACGAGAGCGAAGCGATTTCTGAGACGGACCGCGAAACAATTAGCTCGCGGACAATGCGAGCACAAGTGCTGGACGGTAAGCGGATTTATGTGTACACATTTATATGTATATGAAAGCTTATAACATAATATATACTCTGCAAAGTATGCATTGGATATTTTTCTTTCTTTCATCGTAATAATTCAAAGTAAAACTAGCTCATTATACTGCTGTGATAGATTTTTCTGAAGACAAAACAGTGTTTATAAAAGATAGTGAGATTTATAATAAGATATCTCGGTAAACTAAATAACCTGTCGTCAATTTACAGACTATATTTAGAAGTACTAAATCATGCAACCCACAGATCACGAACACTTGTCCTTAATAAAGATAATTAAATCGACTACACAGAAGGTACCGCTCGGCTCTCGTCAATTAACAACGGAGCAAGAAGAGCGTGCGATATGCGCATGCGACGCTAGGCTTCACATTAGAGTCGCGAGCCGCGCGGATACGCGGTGTATAGCTAAACGGTTTGCCACCCCTGGAAAAATATAATTTTCTTATCTGTGCGATTAACTCCGTGTAATGGTGTTCGGGCTCTGGTGACAGGGGTGTCAGTAGTGTCAGGGGTGTGTGTGAGTGACGGTGTGTGGCATGGGACAGTAATGGGGGCGGGACATAGCGCGGAGGGCGACTGCGGCGCTTACGCCAGCGACCCCCCCACGCATGATCGGCGAAAGACAAACAAGAGAAGGCGAAGGTTGGTTTACATGTTTCATTCTTAGTTAATTAGAAAGCTAGTTAATCTACAATTGATCTTGACATCAACATGACAAGAAAAAATGACAATGCATATAAAAATGTTTCGTTAAAAATAGCAAAACAATCAATAACGGTTTAATGTTATAAACGTCTTTGCTCTACGCCTATATTCAAGAAGAATTTTATAATTTAGTAATGAATTATGCACGCTCAAAGAAAGTTTAATCACAGCGAAAGGCATGTAATTTTTGACCATATTATAGAGCATATTTTTATATGATACAGCAATCTGAAAGCTCGGTTGATCGATAGCGCTATCAAGTAACGACATGTGTTCAGTCACGACGACGCAACTCACGAGACATATAATTTACATTAAGAATTCACTACTGTTATTGAACTTGTAATAAACTGAAGCAATATGCATTCCATCCTTTTTTCATTCGATAATATTATCACATGGATACAGACCAGTGAGACAGATCAGTGAGACAGATCAGTACTGCTTTTGTTTCTCCTATTACTGTCAAAACAAAACTAACCAATCTGACTACGCTATATAACTAGTTTTTTTAAATTGTAAGCTTATTTTATTTGTTAGCTTCCGGTCATAAATTAGTAAATAGTTCATAATCATGAATAAAGTATGTCATCATGTGAATAAAAGATACGAAAATTTGAAGACTTTTGCATAAACAACGTCATTAACGATTATTCATAGTCGCCAGGCTTGTGTTAGTGTGGAGCGTTAGTAAAGCGTTGGCGCGCCTCCAAATTAGAAGCAGTCTGACAATTTTGTGAAATAAATTTGCGTCCAAATGAATATCTTCAGTGAGTAAACACGTTTTAAGATGTCTGGACAGACATAATCTAGAGTTCTTATAGATATACAGCTTCTACGGTCGAGATTCCATGGCAAAAAAAATAAAAGAATCTTTGTATGTCATATTTCATCGTCTTTGGGAAATTGAGATTACAATATGATTTAGTACGAATGTTTTTTGTAAGAAATTACATGCGGATACACGTTAAAGGAGATAATTTAGATAGACAGCTGACAGAGACGTACGGGAGAGTAGTACATACTGTGGGAAAAGGACAGCCAACCAACCAATAAAGTTTCGGCAGTAGAAACTTGACAAGTTAGAGCATTCAATGCTGCCAACACTATCAAAATGATAGCCATGGAATAGCAAGACAGTAGGCAGTAGGCATCATAACAATCCTTAGTCGCAATTGAGAACCGACCTCTCGTTTGCATATAAAGACCATAGAGACACGAACATCTATGCTTTTAGTCCAATGCGTCTATAACAATGCAAATAGGGAAGACGACGGACTATTTGCTTCGAGTTTATAATTGTGGTATTTACGATGTTACAGTAATTTAGGACGTAAAAAACTTATGCGCCTGTCCTTAGCTATTTTAATATAGACAGCAAAAAATATTTTCCCTAATTCGTAGAATACGAGATTCTGTAATAAATTGCTATATCATATATCTTGTTCAGATCGGCATAAATTTTGTCCCTTTTTTCAATTTCCCGGCATAAAGCCATACATTAACATGTCAACGAATAAACAAATTTTTTCATGGTTAAATCATCAACCTCTGTTATCTATGGGTGATAAAACTCTGAAGGTGAACACAGAAAACTATCTTTCATGACTACCATGTTAAAAGGTTCAGAGTGATTGACCTAGTATACGCAGAGCGCATTCTTGCCAATTTGGCGCAACTAGGTTATTACAGTCACTAACAAGATTTTTCACTATATCCAAACTTTGTGTTATAGTTATTCATAATTTATTAATTTTAAACAAGTGAATCAGTGGGTATTATTAATTATATAACTTTAAACTTTCATGGTTTTTACTAATATAATGTTCGTAAGAAACGGAATTCTTACCACGATCAGCCTCTTTGAGGTCACGATATTTCGGCACACTTGCCTGCGCCATGGTCACGGGTCGACAGCTACAGCGGGAGCTCAAAGAGGCTGATCGTGGTAAGAATCCCATCTCTTACGAACATTATATTAGTATTATTAATTGTCAATAAATTGTAATATTCTCATTGTCCATTTAAAGGTTTATCGTCTAACACCATTGCTATGTAACAAATGGAATTTATTTTTTTAATTACCTTTACATAAAGGCACACATTACGAAAGTTGGTAGCTAAGCCTTACTTATAACATTTTGTATATTATTGCGATGAGGGACTTTAAATTAAAGCAATATTTATATAATTTGCACAACTTTGGCTACGCATTTTATTTCCAAAGGCTTGTGTTTTGCGTAAGAAGCGTGTGAACTCAGATATGACGGCTGATAGAGTTGTATGGAAGAGTACTGTGCTGTCCCTCGTTAGGGTAATGGGTTGATGATGAATACCCAAGTAGATTTCAAAAAAATTCTGTACAATTGTTGTAGTTACTTAGACAAAGCATACAATAATATAATTTTAATGTCAATTAGAATGGAATTAATTCTATAATGTATAACTGTTACTATCGTCGGTCCTTTGTTTAAGTAGATAAATGTTAAAGACAACTAATTAACAACTAACTTAAACTCCAACACGAACTTAACTATTTGCGTCTGTCCTGCGGGCACGAAATATTTCAACAGCGTAACATGTTTCATTTGTTACAAAGTAAAAGTTTGGTTTTACTGAGTAGAGAACATTAATATAAGCACGTTCAAGGGAAATGCATTCTTTATTAGCTTTATTATATTCTTTAAATACGTGATCGCAATTTAACTTCGAGTTCCCAACAAAATGACGATCGACATTTTCATTTTCCTTTAAAAAAAAATAGGTAACATGTTCTTGTTTTATGTCACTGCAAACTGACTAGTATTAATTTTGATTTAAAAATTCATCATTCACAAAGTCGAAAACCATTGAAATAGCGAGTGGGCGCGTCAACATTTCTTGTTGTCATCACAATCCGAGCGATTGCAAACATCAACCGACAATACAGTTTCGTGCGCTCGAACAAAACATTTTCGCTTTATTACAATAAACACAAAGAGGAATTTGTTACTATCAAAAGCCGTTATTGTCACACAAAAGTTTCTGTAAAAACTTTTATGTTAATAAAGGTATGAAGTATCTATCATTTCTATGATAAGAGCTTCATTCTTAAAACAATGCCATTTCAATTTAAGGTCTAATGAAATCCTTATAAAAAGGTTACATTGAATTTAAAAAAAAAAATCTTTTTAGTAGTGAAATTTTCGAGAAGAGCCACTGCATAGTTCACTGAGCAAATAGTTAGAGAGATCTATTATAGCTTAGTGTTAGGGTACATTTGGTATCTATCAGCGGCAGTGTTAAGCCGACGTCCATCGCATTAAAGAGCGAGGTGCGAGCTGAGAATTGGAGCGTGCTCTAACTGAATACCGCGGACGGAATGCACCGTTATCACCTTTTTATATTCTATCAATAATCATACAGATGAAGAAAATATTCCTTATGCTGCAAGAAGTTGGTTATTTTCTTATATAATTGTGCTATTTACTTGTATAATTTAAGTTGGAGTTAGTTGGAAGACTTTTATTGTCGTAGGCCAAGACACGCTTTGGGTCGCTGCGCCACTCTAGGAAGTTCTTGTTATTTAACGTGTAATTTAATTGCCAAAACAATTCATCATACTAATATAAAAGCGGTAGTTTAAATCAATGGATGTTTGTTGAAAGGTATCTCCAAAACAGCTGAAAGAATCTCTGTGAAATTTGTGTGACAGCTAGTTAATATATATTGTTTACTCTGTCATCACCTGCTGCTGATAGCCAATTGCTTTAACCGGTTTCAAGCTGTCCACGCACGGTGGCATTCAGGGTTGATTTATCATCTTGCTAGCCTGAAATTATTCCAACTACGAGTACCAAGATAACAAATTAACCATTACATTATACTGCTCTTTGCAATCACGATAAAGTGTTATCCTAGAAGACCATTACTTTGTAACCTATCCTAATAACATTCAAAGGAAATTTACATAAATTATTTACATCATCAATTCATAACAATAAATGCAAATTTTAATTTTCTCTTTACGCATTATGAAACAGACTTTCTCGCAAATTGTGCATATTATTGTGTTCTCTCGTTAGTTATAAATCAACAAACAGTTTCAATGCTGGCCGTTTTTTGCGCAACCGTCGTAAATTAAGAAACAAAGTGTTGAAGTATGGACGTACATGACGTGTATAAATTGCATAGTTTGCAAAATAAATTGTTATATTTACTAAAGATACTGAACTTTATAGAGAAGGCTCATTGACATTATACAAAAGTAGTGTAACTTATTTTTTTTTTAGCAATTTTTACTACAAATTTCTTTAAAAAGGTTTTATGGAATGAAAACTTTTCTTGTAAATAAAATATAATTGACTATTGCACGATTTCATTTTGCGCCAAAATGAATTCTGTGTGATAAAAAAAAAATACAATTTTAATTTACAACAACCACTCTATTCGTTATGTTGACAATTAATTGTTTTTTTTTTTTTAATATATTTTACGATTACATATTTGAAATAGTCCTTGAGTACTGCTTGTGTTTAAACGACAGATTGTTAATAGTGGTTCTTGAGTGGACAGCCTCAGCGAACATACCCCATTGCTTAGCTGTCAGTGCCCCCCCCCCCTCACCCCGCTAAGAAGCGTTCACCGGACCGTGATCGCCTCTCTCGCGTTTCTCCACTCCACATATTTCTCGATGACACACATGTAAGGCATCGCTTCACGCCAGCGCGTCTTGGACGACGCAACACTTGATTATTTAAATTATCAACGATTAGATGTTAATCTGATGCAGACTTAAGAAACTGATTAATAACTCGTTCAGAATGTGAAACGAAACAAAAAATATATCCTCGAATAATGACAACGTTAATCCCGATTACCTAAATACCTAAATACCGAAATATAAAAACCGTCGCCATATTGCGGAAAAACATGGAACTAATTTCTTTGGCAATATTTGATAGTAACGTTGTTTAGAAGACGAGTAAAGCGCCCTCTGCCCAGGATTTTTTCTCAAATCTATAATTTACATTGCAATCGTGTATCGGACAAAGTACTAAAGAAAAGGGAACAGTTAATGTGTTATTTATTTACAAGTACATGTTATTTCACTACAACAATTACGAGTCATTTAAAATATTTTGTAAAGACTTAAAATGAATAAAGTTTAAAGCTAAAAAAGTTCAATTGTGTAAAAGTTACAGTTACATTTTATAGAGGTTGCCAATCTTGTTGCGCGTCCGATTTAAATCCGTCGGCTGAAAGTTTACGCGAAAATACGAAACGGGCTATCGTTGTTGGACGTTCCGCATTGCGTTTCCGGTACAGAGTTAACGATTTGCAGTTTTTTTCCCCTAGCCGAGAAAATAAAGTATTGAATACAATAACTGCGACTTTCTAAAACTGATTTATGCTTACGTAGTTTATCCTCGACTATTCACAACACGAAACTTTATAATTTGTTTCACACACAAATAAAAACTTACCTAAACTCTAAAAACAAAGACATTTTTGCCAAAATACGTTATTAGTTATCATTAAAAATGTTATTTATTTAGACTCGACAACAAAATGCTGCAGAGAATTTGACATAGAAAAGTGGCATATTAATTAAGAATCTAAACATATTTCATTTACAGGCAAACTCGATATATTAAAACAAAAGATAGTATAAAAACAAAATGGTGTAACTGTCTCGAAATTCACAATATTCAATCCGCTATCACAATCCAGATCGCCGGGCCACCGAGTACAATACAAATAGCAGGAAATAACATCAATTTATTCAACAGGTTGGCGTCAATCCCTTTGCTTTGAAGTGTTTTTGCGAAAATTACGAGACAAGAATTTATGGCATCCTTTACCTCACTACTAAAATGTTAGTTGGCATATATCTACATGTTTTCTTCATATAATATTCAACATTATGTTTGTAACAACCCAATACCGACAGTACCGATCGTAGAGGCAATCGACTGGGGAGGTCTACGTTCCGCAGTAGACGATCTTACGCCAACGATGATGATGATGATGATGATGACAGAGACCAAATTGTAATGCTTATTAATAATTTTCAATCATATTTAGCAAATTAAACAATCATAACACTAATTAAACTATTAAACTATTAAAACTTTCGTGAGACATTTCACTATACTACTTATAAAACGGCTTAACTCACGTGCAAC
>JAODUI010000029.1:1804182-1835238 GCA_027563995.1 Papilio gigon
CGAGCCCATCGGGGGCTCATCTTCAGGGTGAGTGGGAACGGTACTATCGCGCGTTCGCGGCCCGTCGCTCACTGATCATAACACTAATATCCAAGAACATACAATTCTTACCAATCCCACGGTCAGTTATTAAACCAAATTTTAAAACATGATTTAGAACATTCTAAACAAATTTTTGGAGTAATTTACGAGGCAATAACCGATGTATCGCGTACCGGCATAAAGCGGAAATAGCGGCTTTGTGCTTAGCGGGTAGTTGAATTGCTTATATCATGGAGCGAATATAGATAAATAAGGAATGACTAATAAACCGACACATGTTGCTTTTGGTATTTAAATACGAGTTCTATTTATTTATTTAATAACCAATCCGTATATATAAAATGTTTACCTTAATTGTTGCTATGTTTTTTTTTTCTTTTCACTGAATGCCAACAAATGTGCCTTTTTTTTTTATACAATAAATAGAAAATCCTGTCCAATTAACACAGGAATAAAAAAAGGTCATTTCCAAAAAGCTCGGTAGCTTTTATTTTTTCAATAAATTAAAATTGACAGGTCATTTTATTATTTACGTAAACTGCATTTATTATACAATACGTATTCATTTTCTCTACTTGTATCAGTAAGCTTATACGAGAAGCTCCTTGATTGAACCTACTAAACTTTTAAGTGAATTGCAGTATAATTTAAAAAAAAGTTAACCTTACTCGGTTGTAGAGATAACCTGTAGTTATAGCGTCTATTTTATTTGTACGAAAATTTGTCTCCAAGTTAGTACTACGCCTATAGTTATTTAATTTTGTGAAAGCAGATCGATGAACCATCGTATCCCCGGTACAGCCAACCGGGGAGTACAATTCACTCGTATTTAACTTTACGTATTCCGTGGAGACTCGTTTACAAATACACAGACGCTTGCAGCGAAATGAAAAATTTAGATAAATTAAAACATGTATGTACTTAGTGATTCAAAAGTTATTATAATTATGGATTGTAACGCATTTGGTTCGATTTTAATCAAGTTACATTGTAACAGATTGACTCAACTTAAACGAACATAGCTTTGCCCCTAATCTAGATTTCAGTTTAAAAAGATACCAACATTTTATTGCACATTTTAACTGGCATAAAAATAAGTTACAGTTTGTTCTTATTTCTGCTGACCTACAAACTGATCGTGGCAACAACTTGAAGTTGTTCCAGAAAAAAAAAACGAAGCAAGTAACGTTACCGCAATGCGCTAAGTTATAAAGTTATTACTTGGTTCGTCAGCTGTGTATTAGTTGAAATTTCAGTGATTGTCACTTAGAGATAGGATGTGTGTTCTCGTTGCACGAAATCGGTCATATATATTGTCAGTGAAAATGTAACGTGCGTATTTTTAAATGGTAAATTACTATTACAAGAATTTACTTGAATTGGCAAGACGTAATAGGACCGAAACGAAAATACAATCGGCTAGACAAAACAAAATCAACAAATCACGTGTGCAGTGAGGAAATACACACTATGGTTCTATAGTTATTACTACATTTCATACACAAAGGTGAGCTGTCAATTTCAGTCCTACATACATTGCCGTCATACAAATTCGTCATATGCGAAGCGCGCAGAACACTTTAATTCGTATTTCTACAGCAGCAATAGAGGTTGAAATAATTCCGCGCGGTTGGCATTCAGAGAATGACATAATTATGTGGCTGGAGCCAAGTCCTGAATACTTTCTAAAGTATTGCACGACGTGACGGTGAGCCAGCCCTTTTCCAGCTCGTACTCAATTTTATTATGAAAAAAATAGTCCTTTTTTTTGTTAAACAACAGTAGCCTTTGAATTTATATCCGGTGTTCTGTGGAAATGGATTTATGTAAAGTTAATATTCTAATCACAATAATTGACTATAAATAATTTTCTTATTTGTTTTTAGATACACTTTTTGGGAATGGCTAACTTTCGTGTAACCTATCTCAGTGCACTATTAACATAAGGTTTGTAACAGACGAGCTTCCCACTCACACTCTTTTTGAGATCTTCCCGTGAAAACAATTCACCAACATAAAGTTGGCAAAAGACGGATGTAGTGAAATATAAGAGAAGGGGGCAAACGAGCGGTTATCACGATGTGATCATCGACGCCTACGGACATCCGCAATACCAGAAAACCCATGCTCTGCCTTTGAGAAAGAGGTAAGCTCGACAATGTAAATTACACTGCATAATTTCTTCAACCAAATTTTTTTTATCACAGACTAGCTGACCCCACGAACTTTGTTTCGACTTGAAGGCAATAAATAAACAGATTTTTGAATTTATATTTATTTATAAAAGAAACGTTTCCTCAGAAAAAAACGCTTGTATGGGAAATGGAAAAGGGTTATTTTTAAGGCTTTCACGGGGGTTTTTCTAATTTTTCCCACCTTTTAAACTTTCCCTAGACCTCCGCGAACATTCCAAGACCAAGATGAGATAAATCTGTTTAGCTGTTCTCGAGTTTTAGCGACATTAACGAACAGCAATTCATTTATATATATATAGATAAACTAAAGATATAAGATCAAAATACACTAGTTTTTACTTACAGCAATACCTTGTCGTGGTATTTGTTGCGAAGTCATTCTGTTCCCGGCAACACAACAAAGCTGTACCACAAGCAATCTCGTTAACTATCAACTAATGCTAAATGGAAATCCACAATCCGTGAATATCGTAACCGGAATATATTACCTGTGCGGCCAATTAAAGCGTACTACGTCTGTATTCGGTCACAGAGTCGCTTTGCAATGTTAATATCACTTCCAGTTCAAATTGAACTCGAACTGTTAACAAACTTTGTTAAGTAAATTCAAGAGATGTTCGAATTAATATGAAGATTTAATATGATTTTTTTATTATTGAATTCGTAATTAATATGAAGAAAACATTAACAAAAAGTCTTGCAGAAGCGTTTGTGGTAGTTTTAAAAATGGAATAGTGGAAATTAAAAAAGAAATAAATACAAATAATTATAAAATGTAAAACAGAAAGTCCATGACTAGAGATTATAGTTTTTATGAATAATAAATTAACGCTTGTCGATGATCGCAAGTGATGTTAAATAGTGATGTGGTGGAAAGATGGTGAGCGTTTGATAAGTATGCGTTAACTTTCCTCTTGAAGTTATATAAAATTCCAACGGTTTTTATTCAGTGCCCGGAACTAATTTTTATTTCATTTCCTGTTGACTAACTGCAATCACACAATGTTGTATTCGAGTGTCGATTCAAGCGCATACGTTTATGCAAATATTACTTTTTAATATTAACGGACTATTTGATAAAGTCATATTTCATATAACGGTCTAAAATTTTTATCTTTACTAAGTACGGCTAATTTTCTTCGTGTGGATGCGGAAAATCGCATACTGTGGAAGGCATTGGAGAACGGCTTTGTCTAAAGTGGGCAGACAAAGATGTTAATCGTCCAAAAACATAATGTTGTCCCTCTCAGTCTCCTTGTATAAATTGAGATATAAAATATGTTTGCATAATTCAGTGGAATGTCACGGTTAAAGGTTCGACAACACTAAAGCCAGACCAGCCACATCGTCAGCAAACATTAAAGCGATGTTATATAACCAAAATACAGAACGCTGTATTTATCTCGCTCGTGTCAATTTACACCCGTATACACAAGTGCACACACTTTTGTTCAAACCACATACATTTGTCAGCTTTAACTTGTTGGTACAATGTAAACAAAGTCGTCCCGTAATTCCTGGACCTCGGCACGTAATACAATGATTTCGCTCGTATTCACAGGTTGGCAAACCGCAGGCGACATTGTTTTGTTTTTTAATGCACGTGATAATATAACATCAAGTTTTTAGGGTAACAATTTTTGATATAGATGGAGACACCCTACTTTTTTTGTAGTATAAAGAAATGGAAAGAAAATCAATTTATTCTATAAGGGTAAACTTCGGAAGAAATAAGGTTTAAAAATCAACTGGACGTAATAAAGTTGTAACAACTGCTACGACTCCCGAAGTCTACGCGTCGTAGAATCTATTACAGAGTCGTAGCACGTCGCGTAGAGTGACACGTCACGGAATCCTCGTTATACTTTCGCCATCCTAACTTACTAGACGTTATTTATTACCACGTCTTGTCAAGGTGGTTCCGGAAAGTGGAGGCCGACTATTGCAAAAAATATAATAGTACACAATAAATTCATTGAGATGAAAATGTTTTTACACAAGCAACAAACACTACAAAGCATATTTTTATATAAAAGTACCGTTATATTGAAATAAAATTCGGTCTATTTAGTTAGTAATATATCTTTGTCATCGTCAGCCATTATTTTCGTACGCATCGAAGCGACGGTGTCGTGTTCTCTTGGCGACAGGAGATAAATGTGCCCAAAGTGGATAAAGCTGAAACTTTCATGACACATAGGCATGAATAACGTAACTCTATATCTATATAGTTTCCTAACATTAACAAGGTATTTAATTAACCCTTATCAGTCCGGAAAACTTGTTGTTGTTTCAACAATTTAATAGCACAGAGGGATAAAACGAGCGCCTGCCGTTTTCTTAATGCAATAACATTGTAGCGTCAAACGATCACAACTTAGAATGCAGGCGCCGGAGAGGGCGAAGGTTTAATTAACCGATGCACACGAGATAAGTGACATTGTATTTAATACTATTTATAATACACCTTCTTGTATAAAATAAAATGTTTAAAAATTCAGTTGTTTACTTTAAAAAAAAAAAAAAGATTTTCGTAAGGTTAGAAGATTCGTTATACGTGAAATTCAAAAACGAAATATGCTTTGCTTAAGTGAAATTAGGGCAATTTCGCAAGAGGAACTCGAAATCAATTTGCCGTGAGCGAGGCTTAGGGTTCAATTTGTAAGGCGGGCAGTCAGGAGAATTTCCCTTTGCCAAATTATAATTCCCCGGTAAATTATACATTCAGTAAAATACTTTTACATGAATGAATACATCGTTATAATCCAATATCTGTTTATGAATGTCGATACGAGAAAAAGCTTATGCATTTCTTTTATTTGATCTATGTCGAAGGACATTCTAACAAAGCAACTGAAAGCTGAAAATAACTTATTCAAATCATTTTCTTTTTGCTTCCTGTTCAATGATTACAGTAAAATACATTAACTTTAAGTTCTATGAAAAAAAAACGGTCTGTGAATAAAACTTTAATCTATCTAATTAAACGCAGATAAATGTCAGTTGTAAAACTGAGATTAGTAACTTAATGAGTAAGCCGAAAACTTGGTACAAGTCTAACTTAATTAGAACACGCACAAAAACTTACCACAATATTTTACTTAACAAATTCTTTAGCTGGCAAAAGATTAAAACCCTATTAAAACCCCGAGTTTATTTCATAATGAAGTAAATACTAATTTATTTTCTAATTAATTATTTCATTAATATTTACTAGAAGCTATCCTAATGATTTCGAAATAAAGTAAAAAGTTCAAAATTGACCCATATATATTTTGAACCATTTCAATTTCATCTAGATCCGATATGTATGTTTAACAAAATGTTATTTAAACAATTATTGTTCTTAATTATATATACAAATCAGCATGATCAGCCTTCGTCTGCCATAGGCCTTCTACAATGCCTTCCATGGTATCCTCCGTCCGCATCCAACGACTTCCCGCCGTCGGCACAAAGCTGTTAGTGAAATATGGAATACGAAAAGGCATGTCTCTTAGAATACAATATCGTGTTGTAATTCCTCTGGAACGAGTAAGTTACGATCATCGAGCAGGTGTTTTCTCGGGGACAGATAACGAGGTGTTGCCATTGGCAACGCCATACTGGACATGTCGCGTATGCAATAATTCTTATACCGTCAATTACTAGGGTTGGCAACAAACCAGATTATATCGTACATGACACATAATACATTTTGCTGCCAAAATGTTTATGTACATATTTTGTCATCCTTCACATTCTCAAATAAGACTGTTAAGAATATTTTTGGTACAAGTTTACAATGGATACCTCCTGTAAAAGTTCGTATTGACATTTGTTATCGACAATATATATTGTTTATTTATTTCCGCATACTGTCTACAGTATGCGGAATAAATAAACAACAACGTATTCTAATACGGAAATAAATAAAATTGGGAAAGACCTATATCAAGCAGTGGGCAGACAAGGGTTGATGATGACGATGATGATGATACTGGTTATTTATCTTTTTAAGTTCTTCACCACTTAAACTTAAGTTTGGATGAAAGTATTTATAAGCAGGTTACGTGTTAATTTGAACCACAATTTCATAGCTAAAACGTTAATCATAGAAATTACGGAAGTCGATAAAGAGTGAATGGCGTGATAGGTAGCACTTACAGCAAATCAGTATTGTGTACTTAACATTGACGTGTAAAAAATATCTTATTTGGCGAAAGTTGTACTACAGTTATCAGATCAAAATGGCATTATTAATAGAAATAATGTTGACATATTAGAGATAAATAAATATAGAAAATAAAAAATACATAAATATACATATCTACGAAGAAATTCAAAGATATGTGTGAAGTCAACCAACATGCACTGGGCCAGCGTGGTTGACTTTGACCTAGTCAATCAATAGCCCCTCGGTGGGAACGTATAGTGAGCTGATGAAATATAGATAGTTCAGTTATAAGAATAAAATGTATTAAAACGTTGAGCGATTAATTAAGGAAAGTGGTCTGTGTAAGCATGGTAATCGAGTAACACAAACTAGTTTAGGTAATGATGTGTCCGTGGTATGCTTGTACGAATACGTGGAAACGAAACAATCAGGTGAATTAATGTAATTAGATATGTGCGACATGTAATGGAGTGTGGGCGTCCTCCCTCCAGGTAGACCGACGACTTAGTGTGAACGGCAGGAAGCAGTGCGGAAGGCGGACCGTATACTATGGAAGGCATTTGGAAAGGCCTATGTCCAGTAGACAGACAAGGGCTGATGATGATGATGAAATGTAATAATCAGTTATAATACGATGTCGCAATGGTAAAAAAAATCTTCGATAACTTGAAAAAAGTATGATGATTTTTCTTCGTAACAACCGAAAAGGTCCTCCGATCTGTTAAGGTCGGAGTCTTGGTTACTTCTAAATTTTGAATTACTTACTATGGACTTTTGGTTAATATTTTAAAAGTTTTTATGACTATCATTGTAACGTCACCAATAGTGCAACGGGGAGCGTGATGATTTGTCTGTACATTAAATATTTAGTATAGTGGCCTTTTTATTGTATATCTATAAATATATAAATTACAAACTGGGTAATATACGGTAAATTGGATAAACATCCTGCTCGTCTCGTTGTTTTATATAAAAAGTAAATAAATAGTGTATCGTATCAATGAAAAGCAAACGGCACTTTTCTTTAGTAGTTCTTTTACGATAAACACGGAAATTAATTCTATCACGGCACTCTGTTCAATTGAATGTTTGCAGAGTCGGTGACATCTTGCCATTTTATCTGGATGGCTCACAGTCGACACGTCTAGCTAAAAATTTAACAAAAGAAATTATATTTAAAATGTTTATTTTTACTTAGAAGTCAACAGCCAGAGGAGTTCCTCTTATTACTTGTTAGATTCTTTACAATAAAAAAATGTAATGTTTAAGCAACACAAATATCTTAATAATTTTGGATGCGGCGACAATATAAAAAAAATTGTTCTAGTAACGAGCAAGGTTTTTTTTTGGAAAATATCAGTACATTTTTGTTTATTTACTAATATTTCTTGTAAGCTTGAAAAAGCTTGTGTTAGGAATGGTTCGCAATAATCGAATGGTGGGATACGAACCCGCGACCGCTAGATCGGTAGTCCGTACCGGACACAGTAGGCTGTTGGCGCTTCAAAAAAGGTTGTTACGTGCCCTTTCCGATTGCGATAAACCACTCTAATTGGGGGAAAAGCACACAATAATATTAAATCAGATTTTACTTTTGTTGCAGGTAAACTTCGTCGTGCGTCATTACTTCCTTGTGCCTTGACCTGAAGCCGAGAGGACACAGGGGCCACGGTCGACCAGGTTGACCGTATTATACATGTCATCACAGTTTTACTAGGTCATGGAATTGCTGAAGTTTTGTGTCGAAATTTTAATATTACCACTTTATACAAATTAAATTGTTGTGTTGTAATGGAGGCCACGGTTGGGGGCCAGGAGAGTGGGGCGTTCTCCCTCCAGGTGGACTGACGACTTAGTGGACACGGCAGGAAGTCGATGGATGAGGAAGGCGGAGGATTGTATACTGTGGAAGACATTAGAAAAGGCGTCCAGCAGTGGTCGGAAAGAGGATAGCAAAGAGTTGAAATTATCATACAAAATCTTATATACAAGATGTTCTTTTATATAAGTAACGTTATCTAAAACTTCGATACTAAGAAATATTTTTGTTTAAAACCGAACAATTTTAAGGCGCAAGTTACTTCATGTGCACACGACATCAGCCGCTATCGCGCGACGCTTTCAAACTTGGATCATGAATCTTTCCCTACATCCGTTAACAAGGAACTTTAGTTCGCTAAAATAGCAATATCTCGTTGCACTGATATTGAATATGGTCGTATTTCATTTCAAAACTTCGATATTATGTCCTAATATAAGATAGAAAATGATTAACTCATATTTATCGCCCTATGCTACTTTTGCAGATTATCCAAATACTTTTTACAATTAAAAATATCAGCACCTTTTTTTATTTTTTTTTACCATTTTCTTTTACCATTCCAAATAAGATCTTAAGCTAGGATACGGTTTCCATAAGTCTAATGACGGCATTTTACCTCCCGATAGTGTCATCCGATGATGGCAAACCGGTACCCTTATCTACAAGACTATTGGGGCTTCAAATTCAATACAATAATAGTTCTGTGTGCAATCAATTTTCGTAGACGATTGTTAAAAAAAAGCGGATATCTGAGTCATCGACACACTAACATCATTATTAAAAACAAATCTTATTAGACACGTACCGTCGAAAAAGTTTTATAGCTGATGTCAATAACTTTTTGTAAATGTTTCCATTATAAAAAAAAACATGATTTTTTTTTCATTCAAACAAATAAAATGTCACGGACAATGATTTCACTAATCACTTTAAATAGATGTTTTTATTGTTTAATTTAAAATCTATCATTCATTTATTTTACTAAAAAAATCTAACTGAAATAGCATTAGTGTATATAAAAATAAAAAAAATTACTTAACAATGTGACGCCTTACCTGTAACAAAAAAAATATTACATTAAAAAAAACATCTAGTAAAACAAAAGTAAAATATTTATTCTACTTCTGATGTTTTTAGTATATAAAGAAAAACAATCCTGCAAATGCGTAAATGCAATATTTAATAAAGGAAGATTATAAAGCTTTGTTCACAACACGGCAAAGCGTTAAATGCGAGGTGAAAAAAATGACCGGACTTTTAAATTATGCTAACTTCATTAAATAAGACCTCTATCGGAGCCTACAAGGTTTAATTAAAAATATAAGCAAAGGCAAAATATAGATAATAATTTAGAGTACAAAGATAAGCATGGATTTAAACATTGACTGTCTCTATTTAAAAAAGTAGCAAAGTAAATGCAATTTTACTAATATTGTAACTATAAATGTCAAGATAGACGAAGGTATGGACATTTGTTAGAAGGTAACTCCAAAATGGCGAAATGAATCAGGATGAGTTTTGGCACAGAGATAGGTTTTTTTACACAAGAAAGTGGCAAACGAGCGGAGGGATCACAAGACCGAACATCGACGCCCATGAACACCTGCAATACCAGAGGAACCACAAATGTGTTGCCGGCCTTCGGGACAGAGAAACGATCGTTTCTTCTGCTTGCTTGACTTTAAATTGGAATAGACAATAGGTTACTATTTTTTTTTTAATCACGCGCACATGACGTCACTATAACAACTAGCTGTTATTAATATTATACAAAGAGTAACCCTAACAACAATAAGTTTACTCCTTACAGTAACGTAATGCGTTATGTTCGCGCACCATTCAATTTTTGTAGAGCAAAATGGTCATTACCATCACAATAAGGCAGTCGGTTAAAAGCCTTCGTTACATAACAATTACATAAAAATGAGTACTTACGTTAACATTAGAAGTTTGCGTGTACGTGATTGCGTGTTGCTGCGTCAGTACACGTGCGACGTAAACGTGAAAAGCTCTACTACTGTGCATATTAATTTCATGTTTACAAACACGGAAATAATTATAAACCTTATTTAAACATTTGTCTTTGACGTGACTTGAGCAAAAATTAAGCAACGAGGTCAAATACACAGCGTTATCCTTACAAGAAAAAAATCGGTGAACATTTAGTATTACTTAAGAACTACTATATTAGTCATCACCATCATCAGCTCACTATACGTCCCCACCGAGGGGCTCGGAGCCTACACAATCAGCGGTATCTAGATCATAGTCAACCACGCTATCCTAGTACGGGTTGGTTGACTTCACACATATCTTTGAGTTATTTTAAGTTTATTGCAAAAGTATAAAATGTCTTCATAGATTTTCAAATATTACCCGAGCGAAACCTTAGCTTTACGTTTGGTCTTACTCGAAAAAACGTGACGCAAAGAATTCCATTCGGAAGGCGGTAAAACGTCGGCTTAAGTTTATGTGAATGAGCGCACGTTTTTCTTCTTGCCTCACTTGTTTCAGCGCACTCTTGTGAGGTGAGAAACGGAAACCTGAAAACTTTGTGAATCAAAGTCGAAATTATGTTCTTTTCACATGGAAATTAAAAGTTGAAGATTTTATAGTGTTGTAAAACCGCAAGAATATGACCAGCATTCTACTTCTTAACCTCTTCACAAAATACAGAAAATTATGTTTTTTGCCGATATTTTACCTAATAGTATTATTACGAAATTTTGGATGGATGGATGTTTATCATATAACTTCAGAACGGCTGAAAAGATCTTAAAGTCATTTAGTACAGAGATAGGTTACAACTGGGAAGCGCAGAGTACTTATAAATTGTTTTTTTTTATTCCACTCGGACGGAGTTGCGGGGAAAAGTAAAGAAATAAAAGGTTACGCCCAACCATAGACCTAGATAATGGATGACCTAGGTAACGTATAATAAACTTACGTTGGATAATAACCAAGGTCTACTGACAACAATTATTGGCGCACGGCTACTTCCAGTCACGATATGTTACATGATATGCAGAATTTTACATGAACACTAATAATGAACTATCATTACATACATCGATAAATTGACCTTCGAGCTTCTGGCATCAATCAAGACAAGGTTTGCGACTTCTTTAAACATTTTTTTATCTTAAAATATTCTTCATTTATCCAATTCTATACAATCAAAGATAAGTAAATGTATGGATTGTGTGAAAGGGGCTATGCGTAAGTGTGTAAATTCAGATATGACGGCTGATAGAGATGTATGGAAGAGTAGTACATACTGTGCCGACCTCCTTAGGGAAAAGGGCAGGTTGATGGTTGAGAACGGACCAAAGTAGTCTTAACTCCAACATTCTTTTATTTCAATTAAGTATTCATCATTTTCAATTAAGTAATGTGTTTAGAATAAGTTAAAGAGTGTAGATCGCCATCAAACTGTTATGCAGTTTGGTGACGGTTTTCCAATTTTTTTTTTAAATGTATATAATAAATATACCGTTGGTTTCCATTATTTGTATTCGATACACACATAAAACATCAACACATTTTTCCACAGAGCGTCGTCAGTGGAAACGTACTATAAAATTTGACTTTCAAAGCATAGTATACATTGGTCTTAATAGTAGGTCATATGACAGAAAACACGTTACTTGTTAGGTACAAAGTAGTAAAGACTAGAATTAAGTAATCTGTGAAATTTCAACTGATCATGCAATCAAACTGAGTGTTGGTTGATTATCTCGTTGCGGCTTACAGCCTCCCAAACTAATTATACAACGCAAACATCGGTAAGCTTAGCCACTCTCGAACTATGTTACTAAGTTTGTACATTTAAATAAGCGTATAGACGAAATAAGATAATGTCTACATTAATAATAAAAATGAGAACATTCTTTGGTATATTTTAAATATTTGTCTCTATATGTTAAATGCTAACTTCCCCAATATTATCTACAAAATAATATATAAAAAATCCTAACGATCAACTATCAGAAATTTAAAACAGAAAAATGACCTTCATAGCGTTAATCCTATTAGAATCGTCAAAAATAATTCTGAATCGTCAATAGCCTAATATGGTTATAGGTACGGACTACCGATCTAGCAGTAAAGAGTTCGAATCCCACCGCGAATGTTGTCATGAATCCTACCCTAATATGAGCATTTACAAGCTAACCTGACAAGAAATATTAGTAAATTAAAATAAATGTACTAATATTTTACTTTAAAAAATATTGTATTCATATTATATATTTTAATATGCATATATATATATATATATATATTTAATGACGATGTATTTCTTCAACATCATTGAAGTGGCTTATGGAGTAATGGCAGCTTCCACACCCTACTGCCGTTTGCACTACCTAATTGCATCCGTTCACGCCATCATTAATTTACTAGGGCTTGTTACCGTAACTAACGCATTAACTGCTTGATCGTAATAATAAATTATTTTTTTTATCTAAAACCAAGAGTTCTTTTCGTGATAAATCTACTATTTTGATTTTTTACTATTAAAAACGTTAAACAAGTAACAAAAACTGGTTCAACATATAAGATTTACTTAATTGACTTAATGTCCTAAATCCCTGTAAAACAGTAGAGGGTATCCACAATAAGCCGCCAAGATACAGGGTTAATGGTAAATGTAAAAATAGGTATTGGGTTCGATTTCCTATAGAAAAGCATGTCTTTTGGTAACTGACTTTATTGTAGTCCCTTTGATCGCTCAAAATTGGTTAGTTCAAGAAAATAATCCAGATATAAAATCATTCAAAAGTTCTGAAGTAACTCCGGAGATAGCTGCTGTACGACTTCTTTATTACTTTTGTTACAAACTCATTAATTAATGAAATATATTCGTCTAAAATACTTGACACAAATTTTGTTCAAGGATTCCATTTAATGACTGTTTTAAAGACCTTACAAAATAAAATGTAGCTTCAATGGCAACTGAACAACTGCTTATTATAGACTTTCATTTGAATCTTTGTTTATTAAAAGCATTGGCAACAAGAGTCTAACATCTCACCAAGAGCCTAATGGTTAAGGGTATGGACTAAAGATCGTAGGTGCGAATCCCACATTTGACTATTGTCGCGAACCATGTCCTAGCAAAAGCTTTTTCAAGCTTACATGTGGTTGCAAGAAATATTAGTCAATTAACAATAATAACGTAGCAATTTATTTTCAATAAGAAAATATTAATATAAATAAACATAAAATTATCCAGAGGCGCATTTGAGTCTCTTAAGACGAGCCTTTCGTTAGTCGAAGTTAATTAAAGAGAAAGCTCTTTGAGAGCCCCGGCTGTTACTTGTGTGCAGCGCAGAGCCGTATACGGTGTGACTAATAATGAGCCGGGAAGACTTATGAGAGCCTTATTTATATGAGCTTGGAATACTTACGTAAGGGATAGGATTTATACGTCGAGAAATCTATACATAATACATGTTAGTTACGGTCGATTCAATATTTACTTTAAAATACAGTTTTGTTAAAATGTAAAATCATTAATTGGTAAAAAATGTGTAATTGTCAATCTTAAAGTTCAGTTTTTAAATGTAGTACACTCTATCAAGTACGCCGAGAGGTTTTAATGATTTTGTTACAGATTTAAGACTGAAACAGGTTGTGCAGGTCAATAGTATAACCTTGTTACACTTTCAATACGTAGATGAGAAAGAGGTTGTATATAAGCCCGTATACTGTGTTAGATACCTTTATAAAATATATAATTACTACAATGGGGTAGGTTCTGAGTACGTCAGTGTGGACGTATAGTGAGCTGCTGCTGCTGCTGCTGATGATGATGGTGATGATATACATTACCCAAAGATATAAACAAGGCTTTAATTATTAGTATACTTCTATCAATAAAATTATAAAAACTTTCGTGAGACATTTTACTATACTACTTATAAAAATGGCTTAACTCAGGTGTAGATCCGTGTCAGTACCGACTAGCCCATAGGAGGCTCTTCTTCAGGCTGAGTGAGCGACGGTCCGCGAAACCGCTATAGTACCAAACCTACTCACCCTGAAGAAGAGCTCTGATGGGCTCGAGACTAGTCGGTACCGACACCGATCTTTACGTGAGTTAAGCTGTTTTATAAGTAGTATACTTCTATCAAAATAAATCAAATAAGCTTTTTATAGTTAGTTGAATGGTGTCTACTTTTTATTGCCTTCATCCAATAAATTTAATTAAAACTCGTCTGGATTACGTTTGCAACATGCAATGGCTATGTCAATATTTGTTTTTAATTAATTGCCTGCGTTAATTATATACAAATGTTAAATGAACAATTTCGCTGTTTATCACTAAATTTATCCTGAGTCAAATTAAATTGTATTCAATTATATAGTGTGAAAACAATACATAAGAGGATAATGTAATTGAATGTGGATACAAAGGTAAATCAACGTCGAGGAGTATATAGCTTATTACTTATGTAAAAGAGGACATGTGAAGAATGAATTCAGATATGACAGCTGATGAGTATAGAAGAGTAGTATATAATGTGCCCATCCGTAGCGAAACGGTCTTGTTGATGACATTTTTACAACAAACATATTTGCTGATTTTTGTCAATTTACTAATGTTTCTTTTACCGCTTTAACTAAACCTACCCTTGTGCTAGGATATGGCGGAATTCGAACTCTCGACCAGTTGAACGGAAATCCCTTAACCATTAGACTGTTGGCGCTTTAATTACAAGTAAGATCGTTAATAACTGAGTAAGGTAATGTAGAAATCAGTACAAAGTTTACATTCTGAGTTTACGTAGCTTATAGAAGAAATATCTCGTGTAATATTATTTAATGTCACATTAAGCTTAGGAGCGGTGGAAAAATTACGCCATTTCGTTAGTGAACGTCGTATGTTCCGAAATTTTGACACCGCTAACCGGAGGCCGTGTGTCACCCTGTTTGACATGTTGACATCGCTCTGAAGCAATGATAGTTACTACGTGTTGCGGTTGCAGTAATTTAAAGATTTTGCATTTTAGTTTACACATCTACTTTAAAAAGTGTACAATTATTTTCGAATAAATTAAAATACTTCAAGGAATCAATCTCGAAAATTTACTTGCGATTTTACTCTGTGAAATATACCCTTACTACATTTTTGTAGGCGGGTAAAAAATTGTTATAATAACTAGGCCATTACTAGGTCACCAACGAGGCCTACTAAGTGGTGTTTTTTAATGACAAAAATAGTACATTTGTGTGAATTTACTAATGTACATTGGAACCATTCCTGATAAGCTTAAAAATCTTGTATTAAGTTATGGTTCATAGTAGTTAAATAGTGGGTTTCGGGTATTGGTAGTTTGTATACATAACCATTAAGCTATTGGCGCTTCAATAGTGACGATCAACTGAATAATCAAACTCTGTAGTTTGATACAAAATTTTTGATACAAACACAATACAGGAGTGGTGGGGACAGCCTCACCACTCGTGTATTGTGTTCTCGTATCGTGTATCGTGTGTTGAAATGCCTCGTGACATTTCACTGTAAATTAAAAATGTAACAAGACCCGTTGTAAAACTCCGCGAACACTCAAGTGAAAACTTCATAAGACAGCGCAAGGAAAGTGCTTCGTAAAACTTTAATATTCTGAAATGCCAAGTTTTGTTACAATTAAGTTTTAATTACAATTTCAGTACAAAGTTATAAAAATTCATGAAACTTTCACCGTGTAAAGTTTCAGTGGCTTTAAGATATTTGCAACAAAAAAAAGACAGCCTTTAATGTCAAATGGTTAGCTGTAAAAACTCTTTCAGAGTTAAGCTGGTTTATTTTCCTTTCTCGTTTTATAAATCTGTATTCTAGTCTGCGGAGTTTTATTTCGATACAAATGTCTTTAAATACACAAAATTTTCTTTCCCACAACGTTCTCGTTATAAATAATTTAATAGATTGAGCCGTTGGCATTTTCCTTTTCTCACTAATCGCCTATTATCCCTTCTTCGAGATTCTCTATCTTTCATGTCTTTATAAAATACACGCTTATTGCGAACGTGCTTTAAAAGTCGTTACAGAAATAAGATTTGTAGAACAAGAACGTATTAAATTACACACCGTTCGAATAGTAACACACGATATTGAAAGGTATCTAAGTCAATAAATTACGGAACGGGTCTAGATAACGCAATTACAGATAACTGTCGAACGTGAAGTGAATGAAGCACTAGTCTATGATAAATGATTTACTGATATATCCCAACTCTAACTCCATAGATAAAGCATCCCAATACAGATATCAATCCGGCAACGCGTCTGTGATTCTTCTAGTATTGCAGATATCATTGGGCGTCGACGATAACTCTAGTTGTCCGTTTGCCCACCTTTTTTTTTTTTAAAAAAATCAAACTCCTGTATAATTATATAAACAAAAGTATTACCAAAACACTAAAATTCGAATAGCAAAAAAAAAATTGTAACAATATTAAACAAGTTCAGCAAACAAATGAAATCTCGAACCTCATTTCGTGAAAAGTAAACACTAAAACACAATTTCGCTAGGACAAAATGTCAAAGTCCGTAGTAAATTGTTGTTTGAAATTGGACAACTTTGTGTAATCAGCACAATGAATCACAACATATTCTGCGAGAGTAAACGAAGACAAAAGTTACTTACACAGCGTAACTCAATAGATGAAAGCGAAAGTCGGAAACTAGACGGACAGGAAGTTCGGTGTATTTATTTATTTCCAAGATAATTGAGCAACAGTTAATCGGAGCAGAAAACTATATAATTTTGTGAGCGTATTTACTTCGTATAAAACATATTTCTAACAGTATCAACTCTAATAAATACGAAAAAGATCCTACATTATGTGCCCATTCCGTCAAAAAAAAACTATATTTATACAAAAAAAAAATAATGAATACAGTTTTTGTCATATCTTTATAATTTTGTCTAGCTAATTTGCGGGAACCAATTAGGGCGCTGGCCGGCGCGCAGCCGCACGACCGCCGCAGCCGCGCGCGCCTCGTCAAGCTGCTCGCGCCCACCGACCCGCAGCGCGCTCGCGCCCTCGCCGCACAGCTACCGCCCATACAGCTGCAGGTGCGCACACACATAGCAGATAACGCACGTCTTCCCAGGCGAAGCACAGGGCGGGGCGAAGCGTGCACAGGACATGCCACGCCCATAAATATGTAGTCAATATTTTGTCTGCGGCTTAGCAACATTGCGAGCCGATATGAACTTAATAATCTTTGAGTACTATTAATAATTAATTTGGAAGACAATATATTATAATTTGTAACAGGGGGCGATCGATATCGAGGCACTGGAGTCGTCTAAATGGATGATGGGAGCCAAGGTCGTGAAGAAGACGGTGCAGAGCAAGCAGGAACAGTCGCCAGGGTAAGTTAACAGTGTTACATCTTTTTACTTCCGTCCATTTACTCAAATAATTATACGTATACTTAATTTTTCGCCAGAACTCCTGGTTCCGAGTTGGGTGTGACCAAGAAACAGAAGAGGAAACGCAAGACCAAGCTGCCGCCCAACGCCGACCTATCCAAGCCCCCAGACCCAGAGAGGCGAGATTTTTCATTATATTAGCACTTGTAGTAAATACAAAGCGTAGTTCACCACAGACAAATGTACAAAAATTTACGGTTTCTTCCTTGAAAAAAAAACAAAAGTATTGTTTTATAAAAATACGTCTTCAATATTTGTGTGGTGTTGCAGATGGTTGCCGAAGTACGAGCGCACGGCGTACCGCAAGCGGCGCGGCGTGCGGCGGGACGTCATCAAGGGCAGCCAGGGCATGACCACCGCCGCCGTCGACCAGTAGTCAGTGCAGCAGCGCAGGCTGTCTTATGTTCTTTTTATATAAGAGAAGGGGGCAAACGAGCGGCGGGAGCACAAAAGTGGTCGTCGACACCCATCTACATCAGCAACACTAGAGAAGTAGACGCGTTGCTGATCTTTGAAAATAATATGTCGTGTTTAAATTTATTAAACCTGTATCAGATGGTAAAATAATGTCTAGAAGCTCCTAGCGCCATCTTTGGGCAATTAACTTGTGCATTTAACATAATTAGGGGCCATTTCAAAAAACTTGGCAGCTCAGTCATCTGCGATGTTCCAAGCCACCAAGATGTTCGCAAGTCGAGTACGAATTGTATTACACCTTGATACTAACATGACTTATTCCTTACCAGCGACATGAGCAAGCAGCCGGTGAGCGCGTCGCCAGCAGCGAGCGCTGCGGCCGCCAAGAGCCCGCGCCCCGACAAGCCCGCCGACAGCGCTTGGCAGCGCAAGCAGCAGCAGAAAAAGAAGGGCAAAGGTCGCAAGTGGTGAACACGTGTTATCCTAAATATATTTTTATCTGTATAACATTACATGTTTCATTTTTCTCACCTACTGTCTTTCTTAAGTAACGGTTGGTTGACTTAACACATATCTTTCTTCCTTGATATGTAAAAGTTGCAGCACCATGTTTTCCTGCGCCGTGAGAACATAACATGACAGGCATCGAACCCTGTACCTGCAGATTACAACTCAAGTACCCCTGACAACCGAAGCTCTTATTTTATATAAATTTATGTAGTTTTTTGGCTATTGCCAAGGAAGCGACATGAAGTAGAGAGGTTATGAACTTTAATGAGAATATTTTTAGCTCCTTGAAGAAATGGCGCGCTTTTTTTATTTTAATAAACAAAAGAGTAAATTATCATGGTAATTTAGTTAATTAAAAACAGTAATAATTAAGAAACTTTTATTAACATTACATTTATCTCTTGGCATTATGTCGCTTTGATTTGCCAGGTCTTTGATTTTTCTTCTTATTATTAGGTTTGAAATTCTTAGTCTTAAAGTTGAAGGGTTTTTTCTTAGCCGAGCTGTTAAAGTCGTCCATTTGATTAGAAGACTCGCGCGTGTTGAGTTTAGACCCCTTCTTTTTACCTCCGAAACCAAACTTCTTATCTTTCATGGCCCGTCTCTTGGATACTTTGGCTCTAGGGTCTTTGCTGTTTGCTTTATTGTTACCTTTGCCTTTACTATTATCGTCTAAGAAATCTAAGTCAGTTGATTTGCCTTTCCGCACTCGTTTTAATTGCTCCAGCATGTGTTTCTTCTCTGCAGCTTGTTTCAGTTTTGTATCAATCTAAAAGGAATATGTTACATAGCCTAATTATTGAAAATAAAATTGAATGTTAATTAATTTACAATATTCTAAAATATGTCTTTATAATTTTGTAGCTCAAGGTCACCTGTGCACTGTGCCCTGCCCCCACATATCTGTATGCCCCACTACACTTAACATTGCGTTCTCCACAACTCTTATGATGTTAGGAGCTGGCAGTATATACGACAAGTGTTAAACAGATCAAAATAACCCTACTTAATGGCATCAGATTACAAATGCAGCAAATCTGTTATGGACAGTATAACAGATATTACAGAAACTGTTTTCTCATGTTTAGACAGTTCTCTAATTTTACATTACCTGCACTTTCTTGGCAATCTTCTTTTGTTCCCTGAGCTGGCGCACCTTCTCTGTACGTGCTTGCGACGCTTGCTTGGCCATCAGGTTTTTACGGACTTTTTGCATGTGTTCATCAGTCTTGGCCATCTCAGCAAAGAAATCATCGGGTCTGAAAATTATAGTTGCATCAAATTTGCTATGAAATCACTTAATTTATTTTAAAATGTAAAAATACTCAGATAATTTTCTCATGCAAAGTTGTGGTGAGAGCTAGTATAGAATGCATCTTACCTTCTTGTGGGTATATTGAGATCCTTTAATCGTTTGATACCATCAATAACAGCAGCCTGTGCTTGCCTATGGATAAGATTCTCTCTCTTAAACTCATTGAGTATGGGGTCCTGTGCTGGGTCATATTTTTGATTTCCTTTTGAATTTTCCTTCACATTTCTGTTAATTGAAATAAAAATAGATTAAACAACAATATTTTGTAATAATGCTATACTGTGTTAACTATTCCCATATTTATAGTATTACAATGGACATTATATGTTACTATAATACAGGGTGCTTAGCTTGTTTCAGATGACTGGGCATACACTTTCCTATTTTATGAAACATAGGTGAAAATTTGGCTATTGCCACCTCATACTATTAAAATATTTTTTTTCTAAGGATTAGATGTACTGTTTTCAAAAAATTTAATCTTACTTTCTTCTCTGAGCTGTTTCTTCAATCTGAAGAGCTACATCAGGGGCCATCGGTGCCACAGCAGTAATCAAGTCTAATTTCTCTACCCATGGTAATTTTAATTCAATTTCTTTTAACTTCGCCTTCAATTCCGCAACATTATTTACGTATGTTTTGACAGTTTTCTCTATTTCTTCATTTAGTCCAGGTTTGAGAATACCTTTAGCAAAAGCTTCTTGTAACTGAAAAAAATAATTCAATTATTTAATGTTATAGAAACAATAGGTTCATAGTAATGTAATTACTAAATTAGGTTAAACTTATGGTAGTACAACAAATTGTAGAAACCCTTATCTTACCAAATGTAACAAAACAGTGAAAGCTAAAATTATTAAAGCATTTCCACTTAAATAGTTTTATTGATGACTAACAACAGGACTATTAATTATTGGTTTCTAAAGAACATACCTCTTCATCGGAGTCCACGTCTGTTTCACTGTCGTTTAAAACAAAATCATTCATATTTCACTGTATTATAAAAGCACAAGAACAAAATAACCTCTTCTGAAAAATAAAACGTGCTCTGACATCTAAGTCTGACAGTGACAATATGGCGGCCCGGTGTTGCCCATGCCTAATTTTGCTCAAGCCTTAAAGAATGTAAAATAATGCTTGACAAACAATAAGCATATAAATTAGCTGAACATCGATTTTTTTATTTATCTAAACAACTCACCCTGAAGATGAGCCCCGATGGGCTCGAAACTATTCGGTACTGAGACCGAGTTGCACGTGAGTTAAGCCGTTTTATAAGTAGAATAATTAGATTAATAGAAGAAAAGAAAATGAAAGGAAGGCTGAGAAAAATTAGTAAAGCTTAATAAGTATAATATGAAACTAACATAATCATCTGAGATGTAAAGTAAAGAAAATTACGTTAAGATACATTGGAAGTTGTTCTGAATGCTTTACCGACAAGGATGATAATGTTGTTAAGTTTTTAATTGATGACGGTGAAAAATATTTTCATAAGATACACAGATTAGCACTATCATTTTAAACATCTCTGAAGAGAACAGTATTGAATTTGTTATATAAGCATGAAATATGAAAATCTACTAAGAAAAAATAAGTTAATAAGAAACCTATAGCTAAAAATTAAAAGAAAATCGCAAAAAGTTCTTAGTTGTCTATGTGTTCAGTTGAAGAATAAAAAAAGTAAAAACGTCTATGACGAATTCATAGTCAAGCTATCATAGAGAAAGTAGTGATTCATGTCTATGAAAAATGGTGTTCGTTTATATACTTTTTTCTTCCTGAGGATTTTTTTTATTTATTATGGAAATGTTATTATGTAGTTCTCTAAAAACAATATTTTAAAATTTACATAAAATATTTATTAAATATTGTAAGTGAACATGTAAAATTTACAAAATTTAAAACTTCCAACTGACCGGAAGTGCTAGGTATTTAGACATGATCCGTGAAACCCCCCGTTGTTTTGTATCAAGAAAATGCAATGGCCGCCATCTTCGACTCTTGTGAATGTTTTGGTCGTAGTTTCGGACTTTGAGGCCTTTTTCGTATGTGCTATGCAATTATTTGACGAAAACGGTTTCGCTGTATCATAGGTGTTGTTAGTTCGTTTACGCAAAGGTTAGTACTATTTTTTTGAAGTATTTTCGCAGAAAGTGTTTACATCTGGATTTCATAGCATAACCATTGTAATGTTTCCAACTTTACATTAAAATAAGCATTTTCTTTTTCACGTTTCTTGGTATTCAAGAAAGTTTTTAATATTTAATTCAGTATAGTTTTAGTTCGAATGTTATTAATACTCGAACCTCATTCTAGCATGTACTTATATTTTTCATTTCTTTGTTGCTAAGCGGAATTAGTTAGCATAATAAGATAGTATTAACGACTATTTTTACATAGCTTCCATTGATTTTCATTGCAATTTTCAGTTTTAGGTTAGTGTTTACTTTTTTGATGTTTAGAGACATTTCAGTTTTCGTACCACAATAATGGCGGCAGTGAATTTTAACCTATCTATTTATTTGTCTCTCCTCAGGCGTTCCATAGCCTCTATTGCTATTTATTTTTGTGTTATTCTTTATATTTTCCCGTAGGAAACGGAATAGAGAGACTTTCGACTATTTTCTGGAACAATGACCTCGACAGTCTTATAGTATTTGTGGACTAAAAATATTTTGCTATGAACGTAAAGATGTTCAGCCCGCTTTATTGTGAGGATAACGAAGACGTGAGGGTAAAAAGACGATTTTCGATTGCAGTCACATAAATAAGTTCGGAGGCCCAGGGGCTCTCCGACGCGTCATCTGGGGCTCGACCCAAGATGGTATTCACAGCATGTCTGCTTCATCAGAATATGAATCTACGGCCCGGCAAGTAAGTACTAAGGCTTTACCATAGTTTTCATTGCTCTATTCTATATGACCTTCAGGGCTGTTTCATATTAACTACACTAACTTTAAGAGAGTCTTGTGAATGTTATCATGTCATATTTATAAACATAATCCTTTTACAGTCATCACATTTTCACTTATTACATGAACTACATATTCCAGTTATAGATTGTAATCTTTCAAATAAACATTTTATAAGTAAAACTGTGTTTATTATATCATACCTTCTTTACTTTGTATTTTTCTATTACTGCTGCTAAATGTTGGTGAGTTGTGTGTCCATTGTTTTGTGTCAAATTTGTGTGTGCCCCTGGTGTGTAACATTATCAAGAGTTTGCCTGAATGAGGGCAATTTGATAGGTCCCATGTTAATGTTCGGTCTACCGATACTGTCATTGTATGATAATGCATTCATTGAATAAACAACATTGGTGTTATTTTATATATGTCTAAGTGAAAACATGAAAAGTAAAATTATAATTTAAATAGTGTAACTTGAACATTGGTAAATGATGAAATCGTTTGTTATAGGATTACGGGCCGACCACCTCCAGTGAAAATATATATGAGCATGTTTTGGAACACAAAGTAACAGATAACATGAATGTATCGAGCATTAGAACTCCAGTTTTAAGGCCGGTACCTCTGTCGCCTTTGGAAGGCGACCCTGAACCTGATTCCACGAATCCCGAGAGTATTATCCATACTATACACAAAGTAGATAAAGAAGTAGATTTTCGTATTAATGATAAACATTGCGATACTGAAATGTCTGTCGACTCATTGTCGAGAATTGTGAGAATAGAAGAAACTACCCTTGACAATGTGGGCCGCATTGCATACCCCATACTGCACGAGGCTGAGGATTCAGGAGATGGAAACTATGTAGAAAATAGTACATTGATTCAGGCCCCACTGAACACAGCAATCATGCAGAATGTCGCCAAGCTCCCACAAAACTTTACAATAAATGTAGATGCTTCAGTAGGTAACATAACTGCCATACAAAATGTCGCACAAGACGCCTCAGGCAGCCAAACCCTGTGGTTGCCTACTATTCTCACTACCAGTGCTGCTCCAGATATCAAGAATGATGATGAAAGACCTCCTGGAGGTGTATCTCAAATAATAATCACCAGTGATAATTATGTCAATGACACAAATCAGGCGGGCCGAAGAACTAACATTATTGAGACTAATTATATTGGCCGACCTAAGGCATCTAAAGTTCAGATATTAAGTAACATTTCTCTTCCAAAGAGTCCTACTTTCTCTCAACAGTTTATATCTCAAGACAAGGAGTTCACAACTCCTGTGTACGGAACCCAGAACCATGTTTATAAATTGAGTGCTAATGTTGTTACTCAGAAACATTTAAATAATTCTGTGTTAAACATAAAGCCTCCAAAAAGTCAGTCCCTCATTGGCTGCTCGTCTCTATCGCCTACTATAATAAATAATAGTCCTATTAAGAATGTTTCTTATAGCCATACATATACTAAGAGCACAAATTTAAATAAGGCAATAAACAAAGTTAACAATGGTGCTAATTTAAATGCTATGGTGGCAGTCTCTACCGGCAATACGCAGTGCCATATTTTATCGCGCGTTGTCTCCGGGCCAAACAAAATGTCTATGCACTCAGGAAGAAAATCTGTAAATACACTAAAAAGTTCCAAGAGCACAAATCAAAGCTCCGGTCAAAAGGAATCCAGAGCAATTAAAATAATACAACAGGCTGGGGTGTCCCATAAAACAGAAGGAAAGTCCTGGCCTCTGGCCAGTGTTACATACAAAAACCAACAGAGCTTTGGAGTGTTGGAAACAAGCCCCTCGAAGATTATCCAAAAAGTTGGAAGTCCAGCACCAAAAAGTCAGCCACTGTCATTTCAAAAGGTATCAAAAAGCGATCGCCTAGTACTCCAATCTCCATGTGGTCCAGTGCTACTCTCTACTGCACCACTTAACATAAACCTTCCTAAAGGTCCGCACTATGTCCAGTCGGGGTCGACTCCTAATCTTCGCTATGTACAAACTTATGCACCATCGGATAATCAACTGTCTACCGTGTCTCAAGTCTCGGCAAATCAGCAACTGACAGAGCAGATATTGCAATCGCTGGCTCAGCCTAAACTTGTGTTGCATCAAAGTCCCACTGTCAACCACACCGTAATCCCACCACCAATAATAGAGGAGCCTGCAGAAATAAGACCTTTGAATCAAAAAAGAATTGTATTGTAAGTAAACATTGTTATGTTACTTCTTTTATAAAATAAAAACATTTTATTAATATTATTTTTCTTCTTTTCAGTGGTGACAAGTCAACACTAACAACCGCAGATGATATAATTGGAATGGAAGAGAGGCCTAACTTGTCTGAGGAACTCCGGAGATATTCTTATCAAGCCTTGGCATTTATCATGTTGGACCATACATACTCGTTGCCAGCACAGAAGCAGCCAACAGTTTCTACTCCTCCTCCCCCTGTCACAACTTCTGCACCAGCTGTTGTTTCTCCGGCCCCCATCACAACACCAATGAGCCCTTTGAAAAGAAATTCTCCGGTGATAATGTCCACTGCAGCCTTTGAGGCGCCACCTGCAACAGCCCCGGCTAGTGTAGCTGTTATTCAAACACCCGTAACGTCAGTACAGACTGGAGTTCTCGCATTTAAGTCGACTCCGTCTGCACCAACCCCAGATGACGATGCTGCCTCAGTAATATCTTCTATAGACGGCGACCGAGCGCAAGGTCCCAGAGGAGGCAGTGACACAGAAACGGCTCCCGAGGGTGAAGAAGAGGGTAAAACGCGATGCATTTGTGATTTCACTCATGACGATGGCTACATGATATGCTTCGATAGATGCGGCGAATGGCAGCATGTGGATTGCATGGGGATAGACCGACAAAACATCCCTGATGCGTACATGTGCGAGGTGTGCCAGCCGCGGCCGATAGACAGGCGCCACGCTCGCGCCATACAGTTGAGGAAGAGAGAGGAATTGAGTGCTCTGGCCGCTTCCGACTCGGACTCCTCGGAAGCACCGCACCTCCCCGGCCAAAGACGGAAGAGACTGCTCACTGTCACGACATATACAAATACAAGTGGTTCATGTGTTACCACATACAACTCTAATGTCCCAGTTCTGCCACCGCTGCCTCAGCCAGCTTTAGCATTACCAAAACGCGGTCCAAAACGACCCAAGAAAGCTGAAATGGTACGAAAAGTTGCTAAAAGAAAACTTGCCGAAAAGAGAGTTAAACGTAAAAAAGATATGTTCAACCGTACAAAGTATAACAGCGGCCTCGCAAATCAATCGCACTGGCAGGATTCCTACGAAGCCGCCATGACCAATCATTATAGTCCTGAACTGCGAGCTAAGATCATGAAATACAGCAGCAAACTCGGTAGCACGCAAAGCATGGCGTCGGCAATTACCGCGCACTTGTGTACCACGGTACCACATGCAGGAGGCAAAATACTGATCGCCACAAAGGACCTGAAAGAGAACACGCCAGTAATAGAATTACGCGGCAAATACATGTTGTCAAACCAGCACAGGCCGCAACTACAGAACACGGCACGAGCCGGAAGTCAAAAACCTGGCCCCTTCGTATTCTTCTACAGACTACCAAAAGATAACACTCAGATATGCATAGATACTAGAACATATGGTAATGAAGCCAGATTTGTGAGACGCTCGTGCAAACCTAACGCTGAGCTACAACACTGCATCGTAAAAGGCGCACTGCACGTCTACTTGGTGACCATTGGAGTCGTCCAGTCGAACACGGAGATTACTGTCGGTCACGATACTAACGGCAGCAAACAACCCTGCGCTTGTGGCAATCCAAAACACTGCAAAGTGAACGGATTGAATCCTATAGTTACCAGAAAGAGTATTGATTACCCCCAGAGAGAAAAGAGAAGCAGAAACAGATGCTACAGTTCTTCGTCACCCGTGTCTCCGCCTCTGTTCCCAATACCGACCACACCGGTGAAAGAAAGTCCGCCGCCTTTCATGCAAATTAAATCCGAAAAGAAATCACCTATAAAACATGATTTTTCTCCAATGTCGCCAATCAAAACGACCCTAAATCTTAGTTTCGACGAGCCAATTAAATCTGAGCCATTTGAAGACATAAAGTCTGAAATAGATCTAATGGCCAAGGAAGAGATGAAACCGGAACTTGATGAGCCAGATTATGTCAATTCTGATATAAATGATGATCAGATTCAACCTGAAGATTTAATTCCTGATACCAGACCACTGGCGGAGGAACTGCCACTGCCCCCATCGCCGATCCTGCCGCCGACCGCTCTACTGCCACCAGTCCTTCCCCCGCCTATCCTACCACTACCAGTGCTACCACCACCAGTCCTACCACCACCAGTCCTAGCATCACCAGTCCTACCATCACCAGTCCTATCATCACCACTCCTACCATCACCAGTCCTACCACCACCAGTTTTAACACCACCAGTTTTACCACCACCAGTCTTGCCACTGCCCGTCTCACTACCACCACCACAACCAGCACCTTCGCCGTCGCCACCGCCAGCTCTCGCGCCCCCAACACCAGTTAAAGAGGAAATCATGGAAATCGTAAAAGAGGAAGCCGCCAATATTAAAATCGAAAAAATGTTACCGAAAGAAGTTAAAGAAGAAATTATGGAAGTTAAAAAGCCCAAAGAAGTAGCTAAAGTAGAGGAAGAAAAACCTATTATTAAAGAAGAAAAGAAAGAAGTTGTCGCCAAGTCCGCCTGCCACGACAGGTCCGCGCGCTCCAGCAGGACCACCTGCACCAACCAGGATTCTTTAGATGATAAAACTGATGACTCCCAGGACAAACTTCCTGTGAAGACTACCAGTCAAAAGGAAAAGAAGAAAATGGTAAGTGTAAGAAATACTGCAATAACTAAAAAAATTCAAAACATGTTTTAAACTAATTCTTATGTTACAGACTCGAGAGGAGCGGAAAATGGAAGCCATTATGAAAGCTTTTGAACGTATGGAAAAAGCAGAACAGCGTAAGCAGGAGGTGAAAGAGCGACAGAAGAGAAGAGAATCTGACCCGCACCCCAACAGCATGGACCGAGACGAGGAAGAGGAACTCCACGTTAATTCCAAAAAACGAAAAAGGTACATAGTAGTACTCATAATTTATGTTTTGTAGAAATTGTGCAATTGAAATAGATGACTGAACATGCATCCGCTTGCAGACGTAAGGGCCGCGCGCGAACAACGTCACAATGCAATCGACGACGCCTTAACTCTGCGGACAGCGACATGGTGACGTCAGGGGACGAGGCGCTAGCCCGCTCGCCGCCGCCCGGCGCGCCTGCGGGCGGCCTGCCACACCCTGCCTCGGAAGAACCGCCGCATGAGGTTATTCCTGAGGTATTTTCATTTATGCTGTATAAAATTCTGTCATGAAAAAAGGCGATGAGTATTTAGATTGATAATTTCTTATTGTTCCCAGGATATTGGCCTAAGCTCGGCGTGTCTTCTAGTGGAGGCGGCTGTCGGTTCAGTAGAGTCTGGTTTCAAACTGCCTAAAACTAAGAAAACAATGGCAACAGAATGGCTGGGCCGGTCTCCGGAACGTACTCCTTCCCCTTACCATTCGCCGTACAGACCGGCTTTAGTCACAGCGCCGTCGCTGGAGAGCCTGGTCAGGGTTGCCTCGACCATGATAGGTGACCTCAGTGGAGTGCAGGACATGGAGCACGAGGAGGAGGCCCCGGCCACGTCACCACCGAGAACACCGGGACGGGAACGCAATAGACCACCAAAGAAAGCCAAGAGAGTAACTCGCAGCACTCCGACCGAACCCGTGGAAGTTGTCCCTGCCGCACTGCCACAGCACAGTGCTAAGAAACGATGGTTAAGACAAGCTATCAGCGAAGAGAGCGATTCCCCGGTTATTGGTTTGTATTATTATTTGTCTACTAAACGCAATCTAAAATTTGCTTAGTTCCATAATCTATGGTAAATTCAGAGCCATTTGTTGCAGAATCACCTCCCAATGAAATGGTAACACCGCTGAAGAAAAGAAGAGTGGCAAGAGAGTCATTAGGTTGTGAAAATAATCCAATTTCCCACGTAAGTATAATGATAACGATCCAACCTATTGCTATAATTTATATTTACTTTTAATAAATTATGTTTGGTTCCTAGAGCATGGAGGAAACTTCACCATATATGGCTTCAGAAGACTCCCCCATCAAAGACGACCGCCAGTGTGTCACGAGGACGCAGTACAAACGAAATATAATGGAGAGCATGTACAGCAGAGACAGGACCCGGTCTGACAGCGGCCAGGGCTCCGACGACCAGTGCAACATGGAACACGACGTTTTAAATGTCAACCTTAAAGTGCCCCACGATACTGAAAACATAAGAAGGATAATTGGCGTGCCCACGCCGGAAGAAGAAATAACACCAGAATTTACCAAACCTGAGGACATAAATACCAATAACAACAACTTGGAAATGGAAGAGAGCAATTACAATAAAGTTGTTCCCATGGAGATAGACACGACAATAATTACTCAAGCGAAAATACAAGAATCAAGCGAAAACATTATTAGTGAATTAGTGAAGGGAATAGAGAGCCCCAACGACAAGGTCCACAGCTCGCAGTCGGCCGACACCAGCGGCAACTCGTCCCCGCAGCGCGACGAGATGGACGACATCCAGAAGAAGATTCACTCGTTCCACACTGAGAACATACTCATACTAAAGAGTAGGAACAAGAAGCCGCCGAAGGAGAAACGGAAGAAGGTCAACCTCAATTTCGACTTGAACATGGTGGACGATCAGATCAGTATTCAGCTGCGTACAGAAAACGATATCGGGTCAAAATCGTGCGAAGTCAACGGCGACCTGCACGATGACCACAGCGACTCCATTCACGATGACGTAAAGATTCACGTTTCTCCGGAGAACATCCCCCTGCCTCCCGTTGAGACCATACCTCTGCCGGCGACGGACAACATCCTCGTGCCCGCGCCGGAGAACATACCGCTCCCCGAGGAGCCCAGCCCGATGCCCCTGGCCGCGCCGCCGGAGACCATACCGTTGCCAGAAGAATCCATGGCAGTAGGAAACGTCGGCATCAGTGAAAAATTATCGCCAGTTGTCCACAGGCCCAAAGAGAAGGAGACCGTTTTGCCGGAAAGACCTTCCGTACTGGACTCGACCGTGCCGTTCTCGACGCGGTTCAGCTCTACGGGACTCTTCTCCGGCATCTTCAGCAACCTATCGAAATCGTTCAAGTTGGACAGCCCCATCAACGAGAACATACCGAACATGTCGATCATAAAGAGTGCGATAGACAGGACTACAAGTTTAGACAATAGTTTGTTCGATAAGGACCCGGTCACGCCCGTGGACGAGTTGAAAAGTGTTCAGGAGATATTGACTCGGGTGAATAACATGGACTCTAACAATAGTGTGTTGTTGTCGGGAGTGCTGAAGAGCTCCAACAAGAGCGTGCCGCCGTCGCCCGCGCCGTCACCGTCGCCCAAGCCGAGCAAGCCGTACGGCGCCGGCGCGCGCAACGACCCGCGCCTCAACCCCCCGCCCGCCGACAAGCCCAAACCCGTCCGCAGGAAGGTGAGCCATTCCCCATTACATTTACCTTGGCCATGCCATACACTATGTATATTTGTATAATCATCATCATCATATCAACCACATGTCGGCCACTGCTGAGCGTAGGTCTCCCCCAAAGATCGGCGTAACGAACGGTCCTCGGCCGCCCTCGTCCAGGATGCTCCCGCAAACTTAACCAGGTCATGGGTCCATCTGGCGGGAGGCCTGCCCACGCTGCGTCGATAAATGTCATATTAGTAACGAAGAAAATCTTATTAGCATCTAAGATAGTTTCATTTTTAAACATTGTTTATTGATAAACTGTATAATGTAGATTGGATGAGCAAATGCCGCGTGTATATGAAACGTTATTTAACGCGCTATAAATGTAAACACGCCAGTATAAGGGTAAATGTCAAGGTCGGTTTGCGGCGACGTTTGTAAATCTCAAATGTTGTGGTATTTCGTTTTAATTCTATATGAATGGAAATCGATTCACAACATAATGTACAAAACAACTAACTGGATGCCAGATTATAGAACATGCATATTTTTTAGTTTTAGCAAATTTATTTTCAATTCATCATCATCATCATATCAGCCACACGTCGCCCACTGCTGAGCGTAGGCCTCCCCCAAAGATCGCCACGACGAT
>JAODUI010000029.1:1835338-1848370 GCA_027563995.1 Papilio gigon
GTTAGTCAACTAACTCTTAGTTAATTTACGGTAGCTGGCGGACACGCGATGCGTTCACGTACTGTACAATAATCTTTCTACACTTTCATAAAATTATTTCTTTTTATTACCAGATTATTTATGACTTCGTAATAAACTACTTTATTATACAAAAAAAACGTTAATAAGCATATAGTTTATTTTTTACAGTTAACATGTTTATTAAATCGCATTCATCATTCGTATAACCAGTACAAGAAAATGCTGCTTTAATAATTAATTATAAATCAATAATTTATTGATTTATAAACATGTATCAGTTAAAAATATAATTCGATTAATGTATTTTATACAAAGGCCTATGTCGAACAGTGGGCAGACAAGAGCTGATGATGATGATGGTGATGAGGATGATGAAAAGTCTAATGATATTAAATTTTATTCACTTAACTTTTGTAGTGTTTTGTTTTTCGTCTCGGCTAATATCATGGTTCACTACTAAGACCTCACTTGTCTAAGATACGCCGTATGTTGTGGATTTGATTTTATTTATCTTACATATTGTAAACAATTTACTGTACCAAAGACACACAAATAAGTAATTATTTATTACGTGATGTCAGTTATAAAACATACAATTTAGGCCACGATCTCAAATATGAACTGGCGATGGTATAATAACCCGTTACCATGGCAATATGGATAATGACAAGTTTACACATCAAACACAGACAGAGTGACCTCTCGTTTTATGTTAGCGTGTCGTATCAACAATGTTGACTGACTCAGACTTAGTTAATCTCATGATTGAGAGTGCTATGGTTACAAATATGTCGCGACGGGTTATGAAAGCTAGGATATAATTTACTATTAATTAAATAAGAATTCAATGCTTTAGTTCGTATTATTATTTTTAGACGGTTAAAGCGCTCCAGATTTTTTTAATCAATCTCTTGCTGTTGTCACGCAGACATATAGCCAAGCTTCATGGATATCTTTGAATAAATAACCTCTTAACCATGACCCTATTTGACGTCGACTTGACTTGACTTGACTTAGACTCCGAAGTCCCCGTAGTGTGACAGAGGGCGTCCACAGTACGCCCTAGGTCAATCTGTCCTGTGCTCTGCGCTTAGATTTGGACGACGTCAACCCGATCGTCATCAGATCGGCCGCCATTGAGCGAGGAAACGTTTGTTTTGGACTTTTCCTATTTCCTATTTGATGTTAAGGAATACAAAATTGCCTAAAAAGGATTTATTGAATGTTGAACTACAGGGGAATGCGTACTTGGCAATTGTTAGTATGCTTAATTTTATTATGATAGTTTATCTTTTATTTAGTAAATACGAGTTCGTCTTGCAGAAATCCATGGCCTTGACGTCAGACATCTTATAGACAGGCTTAGCTAATTGTTACTGACTACATGAAGATATAATAGAAAATAAACAATAGAATCATTTTCCTGTACCACACATTGTCTAAAAGTGATCGTCATAAAAGATGTAACATAAAATATACTGTTTACGGCATATTACCTATTGTAGTTCGTGCGAGACATGACGTCGCTTGAATAGAATACGTGACAACTCTGTTAATAGTCCAATATTCTGTATAAATAATATTGTAATAGAAAAAAGTCAATTAGCATCCTATTCTATACTATGTTAGGTCTATTTAATATTTACCACTGTTGTTATTTGCCATTTTATTTGCAACGAAGTATATTTCTACGCTCAATAAAATGTATACACAATAGCACTATCAACTTTGAAAACGTTTACTTATAGCACCGTTATATAGATAATTTTCGAATCATTCATGTTGGTAGATAGCAGTTGAAGCGTGAAAATCGTCCGTTAGTTCCGTTACTGGCCGCAGTGGGCCGGCACACTAGCGCCACTGGCGCACGTGATTATGCGCCGGCGCAACTTAGACGCGCCGCCGTCGCGCGACAGCCTCCCGCGCATAAGTGACCCCAGCCACCGCTGCGATCGTACGTAACGCGAGTGACAGTGGACACTTTTTGTTTTGATTTTTTTTTAACTGTGTAACTGAGTGTGAGGACAAAGTATAGAAAGGATTTCCCAGCAACATGTGTCTGAAGGTATTGTTTAGTGTTAATGGCACTTGGCTTTGAATTAGCAACACCACTGTTAATTGTTTAGCTTATTAGTAGTTACCGTGGGAAAAAAACATAGATCTCAGATATTATTTTATTACAGGAAGGAAGGAAATGTTTTGTTTAAAGTTAAATGTTTAATTAATTGAAGGTGTATTTCTGATTTTTTTGTTTATTTACACCATTACTATACGTTTAATATTATTTTTGTAATTGAGTTCATTGAATCAGAAAAGCCGATTTTAGTACATTTGCCGCTGAATGTGGCATACTTGTCACCTTCATCATACAAATGTTTTAATTAAGTCTTTTGGGGAGATCAATGGTGTTATTTCACAATATTTTTAACCAGTCGTAAACACAGATTAAAATAATTATGCAATTAGACAGCAATTAATTAAAAGCTTATTATAAATTTAACGAAAGCGTTAAATCACGTACTAAACTATTCCCATGGCAACGATTCAATTTAAACGGTAATTATCTGCTTGTCAAAGTTATGTTTGTATTTTTATATTTTGTTTATATGAAAGTTAATCGAGCTTTAGAAAGTATCCTCAATAAAGCATAATTATTTTTTGCGCGAAATATTGACATCCTTTATTGGCACGATGACAGAAAAGCCTGGTTTATATTCTTGTTGCATTTATCTTATCTGATAAATGATCGAAGACCAGCGCGTCTGTGATACTTCCTTAACAGGTCAGACTTTCATTTCAGCACCGGCTCTCGCAATAATGATATAGCGTTTTATTTTGTTTATTCTCGACCTCTAAATCATTGGCAAAGGCAAAAAATGCAATCACGAGATTCATGTAAACAAGGGACTTTTTTCTTTTTTTTTTATCGACAACGGCCTTGCCAGTTCACTTAATGTGACATCTGAATTAATTCATTCGGAAATAACTGTTGTTGAAAGGTTTGACGCTTGAATAGAGATTTCATTATTTGCATATTCAAAGAAATGTTACCATAATCGATAATGCTGGGACAATTTTCCTCCATAAGACTTAAAATTCGCTTCCTACTTAACTTAGTATTACTATTGAAATTTAAAGAAATTAGTAAAAAATATTTTTTACATCTTGTATTTCTTACTGACTTTAAACTTATACTGGATCATTATTTAAGCTGGCATCGAAAAACTTAAATCTTATTTATTAATTTGTGTATTTGATGACATTGTTATTATTATTTATACCGATGACGAATATATCAAATCTTTTAATAGCACAATATAATTAACCGTACAAGTAAATTAGGTTACACATAACCTAAACTTAACTCGCGATAATTATTCCACAAAGTTATCACGGCAACCACTTACATATTTATTACTTAGGGCGTGTTCCCCGGGCCAAGTTAGCGTGTCACGAAATTAAGAATCAGAGACGAACATTTAAAGGAAAAACTGACATACATGGAATGATTTAAACAATCGGCACCGACCGAAGCACTCGGCGTAAGACTTCCATTTTTTAATGAAGACTGTAAACTGTGGTCCTTATATGGTAAATATGTTGATTGCATATTGAATTGCACGGAAGCAGTCCGTGTATGTAGGCCCTTACTTTCGTCAGAGCATCTTTATTACATGCCACAAAACGTGATCGGTGTGACGATAGAGGGTAATGTAATATCAAAGCTTATATGTAACTGGTATATGAAAACCTTTTTGCCAGCAGCGTACCGCGTACCAACCGTCTACCGAATATAAATGCCAGAGAAAGTGGATACCGGCTGCGATTTGCTGTTTAATTGATTTCGTACATTATTTGGTAAAATGCTAACACTATTATTAAGGGTCTTACTTTTCAGAATATCCAATTTATATCTTTACACTTAGACTTTATAAGTTTTATAGATTTGAAAAAGTTTCTTTTTTAATAATGTAAAATAATTTAGATAAAACAGTAGAGTTTACATTCATTTTCCGATGTTTGATGACATATTTAGACTACATCTATGAACAAAAAAATATGTAAGGCCCATGTCCAGCGGTGGACATACAAAGGCTAACGGTGATAATGATAATGTATCTAAAATTGTTCTAACTTTACATAGACCGAAGGTACATAATATAATATACACATATAAAATCTATAAAAATGTATGAATTTTAAGCATTTATCGTACATATTGCACATTTGCGGCCTGGTTGATAACCACTATAATAAATTGCAAGAACATATGTAATATATTGAGGTTGTAATCAGTTGCAATGTTCACACATTTTCCTAATCTAGCAAACAAGTGATGTCATAGATCAAGAACAGCTGAACAAGGTTACGTTGGCCAACGTTTTTTATCTAATGTTATTGAATTACCAACATATAAACGTGACTGCCACAAATTACCCGAAAAAAACTTATGTACGCAAGCCTTAGGTGATGAAGGCATCGATTAAGATGTCGGTGAACGAATGTTAGAAAAAGTTTTAATTTATATTTCAAGTTAAAAAGAGTTTTTTTTTTAATTAAAAAAGTATAATTACCAAACTCATCTAGAATTTCAATAAAGCGACTGGGTGAACTTGGTTCTTCACTTTATATTACGTTTAGAGATTAGGTAGAATTAATTAATTTATTTTATTTTATTGTAAATTACATTCATTCCTGCCTTAACATATCTAATTAAAATTATTTGTCTCACGAGACATAATATGTGTTAGTATGAACATTTAGAATGTAATAATCCAGGGATCATACGCATGCTTCTGATTTACGACTAAAAAGTTTTGTCAACACTACATTAAAAATAAAAAAAAAACGTAATGAAAAAACCAGAATAGTCTGCTTGTAGTTATTGCAACTACAAATCTGTATGCCATACTAGTGAACGTAAATTCGACAACAGACTACACACGGCCGTTATCAAAAACATAATCGCTTACATTGGGTTCAAACTGGAAACAATACCACGGGAACTACGGTCCACGCGTAGACTGCTTATATATCATTTTAAACTTAGCTCTTATTGTAATTGTTATAGAGTTTACTTTCCTTTATAAACAAATCTTCCTAATTTGCAATTTCTCTCAGGCACACGATTATTTTGTCCATTATATCACAAGTATGATAATTTCATTTAAGTATTAGAGACAGAATACTCCATTTAAATACTATTTACATAAAACATACAGCTCTAATTTTTTTCTCTCTCAAACATTGGCTTGTTTCGTTTTAAATATAAGGCATATTACTAAAAATGCGAATCTCTCTAAAATTAAGCAAACTTTTTTGTTTAAAATATGAGTAGATATTTGTTTATTTACTAATATTTCTTGAAACCATTCCTGGCAAACTTTAAAAAGCTTGTGTTAGGAATGAGTAGAATGGTGGGATTCAAACCCACGACCTCTAGATCGGTAGTCCATAACCATTAGGATATTGCCGCTTCATTTTTGTAGAACATAGTCTAGGACATGTTACTCTAGTCTATTTTGAAATCCGCGCAGACGGTGTAGCGGATGACGGTTAATTCTTAAAAGAAAAAGTCGAATCAAATGACAATGTGAAATACTTTACTTTTTATCAGTCCAAAGTAAATAAATTGATATTCATATAACATTTACGTAGTTTTTTGTTCACATCATATACGGTAAAAAAAAAAACAAGGTGTACGCAACAGTGAATGATAGAATGGATCCAACAGAACCATGTTTTGTCGACCGCCACCCAATTATCGACGCACCATTAGCCAGCTAAGTACGACGCTTGGATTGACGTTAGAGATTACAATTACAAAACATTATCAGCAAGAAATAGAGAAACTAGATTTTCACAACAATAAATCATTCAAATTAGACTTTATCGGAGATGAATAATTAAGACTTTTGTCTATGGAAATTGTGCTGTGACCCACATAACAACAAAAAGCCTGCGACCCCATTAGGTCCACACTTCGCAACAGAAAGTAATTTGAATTAAGACAAAAATAGCAGATCGTCGTTAGCTGGCGTCGAAATTGACTTTCATTGTTAGTTCTGGCTTCGGTTCATTAATACTCGGGTTGGTGTCGGTCAAATCGCAAATATTTTATACTTTCGTTCTTTTTTTTCTTCATCACGTCTTAGATATTGCCTCTTATGACTTTAGTCTTAAGACTGCCTCCTCTCAGACGTACCCTGACCTTGTAACGTAAAACCTTTAGCCCTTAATTATTGCCTATAAATAAAAAAGGATCCAAACAATTTAACAACAGCCATTTTCCTGTCAAAGAAAATCCCGAGAGTAATGGCGCTGAGATACGAACAAAAATTGATGTCTTTTGACCTCGTAAATGTATGATCGATTAAGGATGACCTGTTCACTTCGAAAGGATTTCGGCTTCTGTATAATAAATTATTAAATATGTTAACCTCTATAACTCGTATCAAATGTCGGGATTGTAGAATAAAACTGATAACATTATTATCACATCTCATATCTGATACGCATTTAAGGAAACACAATAAGAAATGACGTACAGTCGATGCCACAGTTTAATAAAATGCTATTCTACTATAAAAAAATACCATTTCGTACGGTACGAATATAGATTTATTTTTCAAAAATCAAAAGTATAAATATTATAGTTATGGCAAAAACAAAAAATCAAATATGATATCAGGAAAATACAGGAATAATTCGTACAGATGTCTAAATGAGTTCTCTGCAGTGAAAACAATTTTTGCAATTTTCCTTTCGACGTCGCAAAGTGCACTTCTAGTATTACTCCGCTCCAAACTAGGAAATTCAATTCTATGTTATGTAATGTCCCCGGCAGACATCAATTATCTTTTGACTTTCGTACGATAACTATAAGGTACGTTAAATAAAAAGAATTAAACATTGTAAAATTTAATCGTCCCTTTTTAATTTTGTTTATGAGAATTGAACCCCATACCATTTGGATTGCCAATTAACTGCTATAATACTTAACCTTTCCTTAACATAAAAACTTATGCGAAAGAATTAAAAGAACTGTTACTGTCTCCTGACCTACATTTAGTCAGACGTTGATAACATTTTTATAAAAACTAGCACATTATAAATTCCTTAGATTTGCATATCTTGCATGGACATATCCCGCATGTCTCATAGTAAATAATGTATCATAGTTAACAGAATGTAAAAAATATAAATATCTGTACATACGATTAAATTCTTGCTAATATTATAAATGTGAAACTCTAGATGGATGTTTGTTATTACGTATCGACAGTACAGCTAAGACTATCACGATATAATTAGGCATAGATTGGAGATTTTTGATTACTCGCAAACGAAGTTTCCGGCGACATCTAGTAATACGATAACAAGATTCCTTCTCGAACTCTACATTCGTGGTAAATAGATAGTCAATGACCGATAACGATTTCTCTACAAACGAAAACTTACTTGCCATGTAACTAAATCAAGTAACTGAAAAGACGATAACGTGTTCTATAGTAATTTGACGTCGAAAATTATAAAACATGAACACTATTATGTAATTGTCAAAAGTTATACAAAGAAAAAAGGTTATAATACTTTAGTTAAGTCATCATCATCATCATATCAGCCACATGCCGCCCACTAAGCGTAAGCCTATAATCAAATATTAAAAAAAAATACCATTTGTTTGAAAATATTAACAATATTCCTTTATATTAATACAATAAAAAAAAATGCCATTTAATTGAATCGAAATTTTAAAAATTCATATTTAAAGATATTAATGTGTCTCCTGAGTGCAGAAAGTATTTAAAATGTAAAATACCTCCGACGGTTATAATGTGAAACTTTTTTTTTTATAAAAACCTTGACGGACTTTAATACTGTGGGTGTAATTAAAAAGAGCCATGTGCCAGGGCGCGGTGGAGGAAACATTTTAGGTGTTGCAATTTGAAGTCATTTTCAAATTTATATTTTAAAAATTGAATTAAATTTGCTTTTAATTTTTACGTCCCTTAGTATAACACCCTTAGAGTCTATCGATGATTAGTATAGCAGATTATTAGAGCATATTTCTCGTACTACATTTATTAAAAGATTCTCTGTAAGTGTTGTAGTGAATACCTTAGTTTAAGTTATGTTCTATTTAAATTTAATTTCCTACAGCATCAATTCTCCAAATCTTCTTCGTAATACTGTAGAGTTGTATGTCGTGAGAGTAGAGATTTAATATCAAAGTTTGAAGCAACATTGCATCAAGGTGTTACGTAAGCCGGGGTTGTTAGAGTTTGCTACCCCATCTGTCGCATTTCCGCGAGCGAAGCGGCTAGACGAATCCGTAATATATTAAATATCTAGACTAAATCTAGACCTTGTAAGTACGACTATCGAATTTAATATTCATATTTTATGTACATATATTTGTGTGAGTTATAACAAAAGAAAAGCTATTTTTATTTTAGTCTATCTGTACAAAATCTGTGTTTAGATCATATATCAGAAACAATTGGACAGATATTGAAAGAAATGGAGATGGCGTAGGGAAGTAGGTAGAGTATTTTTGTATTGTTCAGTCCAGTGGATTGATAAAATCGTCCATTGGAAATTGATTCGCGTTGAGTTCCTCACTTTCCAGCTCAATGGCTACTCCAATGTTTATAATTCTATTTTGTTTAATTCAACACATCGATGATATTCACATTTTACATTTTTTCCTGTACAAAATAATCAGGCTTTACAATAGGAGTCTTAAATGACAAACGAAAGCCGAACGTTGCTCTTTATTTTTTAACATACTGATGAAGAAAAAAAAAAGTATAATAATTTCACAAAAATAAAACATAAAAGCAGTTCGAATGTATTAACTTCTGTTGTCTGAGTAGAGAACGCCAGGTGAATTCGTATTTTTCTTTTATATCAAATATGTCGGTCGTTTGTTTTATTTTAACATGAGAAAGTACAAGGAGAAAATAAGGTTCATGTAGTAAACGTAACAAAGTACATCGTGCCGTTTCTTTGAAAGTAATAAAAATAAAACGGAATTATCATTGACATCGTAAAATTGACAAGGAACTGCGCATTTCAGTACAACAATATAAACGGGCAATTTGTCAAAATGTTACCTGTAGAGGCAACAAAACTACTGAAGTGAATTGTAAATATTTCCTTTCGCAAGAGAAAGTAACTAAAACTACAAATTTTTGAAATATCCATTACCATACAAAACTTATCTCTTCTCCTCGTAAGTGGAGACATAATTATAAAAAAAAAAAACATGAAAACGACAAAGTATTCAAATTTTATTGAATACTTGAAATTAGTTCATGTTTTAAATATTTACTTTTTTTTTAGCACTCAGAAAATCGTGACTATTTATGCTTTACAGTCTTAAATAAACCAGTATACCTAACCTTGCTTGCATCACGCTTTTACTAAGTGATGTACAAATATGTACTGCTTTCAGCAATGCCCATATACATTACAAGCATATTCGCAATCCTTCAAGAACAGGTCTAAGAGTTACAACACCTAATCTAAAAGTTTCGTATTACTACCGGTATTGGATTGTCGAAAATACGGAATGAACACAGATATAAAAACACGACGCCTTTTATACTTTAGCTTTTTGTATAAACGTTTTAGAATCTAGTTTTATCAATAGTCAATTTTAAAGACTTCCTTTATAATTCTAAACTTTTTATCGAACCTTCATTTTGTTAAAACTTGAAAAGAGCATTAACAAGGAAGTAAAGCGATGAAAATGTGCAGTCGTTACTCGTAGTGGTCCAGAAATATAATGTACGTTCTCTGAAGACAGTATAGTGATACATACATTTATCTCCAAATTCATAAACAAACAATAATATCTCAAGGTTATTGAATGACATTGCTACTGAGAATCGTGTCGTGCTCTATTAGATCTTCATTTACAACAATGACTCAGTCGCCTAACGTCACGTTAAAGCAATCAATCTTTATTTTTCCTTATAAACGGAGCGCCAATATCCTAATAGTTAAGAGTATTTCCGATCACATGTTCGAGAGATCGAAACCTGCCTTTTCTTTAGTAGTCTTCGAGCTTAGAGAGTTAAATGAAATATTAGTTAATTTAAAAAAATCTGTTAATATTTAAAAGACAAACCAGCAAACCTAGATTTAGATCAACACATTTTTATCTTATCTCATATGTCAATGGTATCTACACATTCAATTGGGTATTGCGTATGAAAATATGTATTTAAAGTTACCAAAGTACGCCTTTCTATTAAAAAAATATTAGTTACATTAATTACAAGCTTTCAAATAACTACACCCTTGGCCGAAATTAGTTTGCAAGTAAACAATTTACGTACTTTAAAAAGTTACGATAGTGCCCTTTGTTGAAAAATAATTTTATTACTTGTTGCAAATAAAATTTAAACCTTGCATGCATTTAAGGCCAACCTTCACAGAACTGTGAGCTTGCGCGACAATCGAAATTCAATAAATAAACTCGCCTATCCGGTTAATTAAAATTTAACGGTATACAAGCATTTCGATGTTCTTTTTAATCATAAATGATGTACATATACATAACGAGACATTTATGTAATAAATAAATAATAAATATTTTTAACTGTACATAGGTGCTCGGTCATTGTCTATTTTTATATGACCAAAAAAGTTGCGTAAAATGTACATAAATATAGAAAGTTCTGAAGGATACTTATGTCAAATTTTCCATTTAAAGATTTTATACCGTATATGTGTGTGATTTCGTTATAATACATTTTCAAATTTCTGGACAACTTTACAGATAAAAGTAACGAAAATTTTCAATCATCTCGCTCCCCTTATCCCACTCACGTAAGGGCACATTAGTTTTTTATAAACCTTAATGTTATAACGTAATTTTTACGATCGGCTGCCTTTGTGTCGCCGACCCGGCTCTTTAACTATTTGTTAATATAAATCAGATTAACTCCATTGTACGTTTATCACTTTTTTTTAAGGTCACGAAATCTCAAGGTTGATTTCTTTTGTTTCGATGTTTTGAATATCGTCAGTAAAAAATGTAGCACTTTTCAATGACAGGCTTTTTTTGCACAAAGATCTTATTGATCCTGTGATACCCGTAGAACCTTTTAGATTTTCAAACAACCAACAAATAAAAACTTTATGTTCTCATTATATTAAAGCATGCAGAAGAAGGTATACTAGGACCTTTTCTTTAACTACAATTGTTATGTAAGTCAGTTAAAGTTAAAGATGTAATAAAATAAATATAAAACCTTATTGTGGTTTGAAGAGGATCATAACGCACCCTGCCAACGGCAAAACACATCAGGCGATGCTGTCTATTACGAAATATAAGGACATTTACATACATTTATATCGTACCATCTCATGTCTACCCGCATTTCGACGCAACACTATTTAAACTGCAAACAAATTTCCAAAACGCGGTCAGACTTTCACGACGCCTGTAAAATCGAACAAAACATTAATTTCTCGCATATCGAATGTAATTAAAAAAAAAACGATTACCCATTTCTAAAAGTAGATAATTAACTTCGATTTGTTATTAGTTGACGAACACTGAATATATTGGAACACGAAGATTGATTGTGTGCCAGTCGCATCGCAATTATATTTCACATATAGAAAGTCACGTTTACACCGCTCGATAGCTTGCAATATATCTGCTTTACAACAAACATTGCGGTTTATTTTACACACAATAGAGAAGTTATTGTCAAATTTCTCGTGGTTAGTAATATATTTATTGCTACTGTGGCATTTTACTGTCATCTGGCGTGAAAATAATTGAGCTATGAATTTTAATTAATTTAATATTTTATCTGAACAGTTTCTCAATAGTATAATAGTTCAAATGAATTTGAGTCATTCCACGCCTTATTTATTTTAAATCGAAATTTCTGAAAACTATTGCAAATAAACATTGATCAATCAACATTTGACACATGATTAATAACATGTTTGAGGCAACATTTAAGCAATGCCTTTCCATAACTGATTAAGTTATCATATTCTGTGTAATATCACACGAACATGTTTCATTATGACAAATTTTGATTAGCAAACATGCCCACCCCTATACGTGTGTATTTCGTAATTCAAACATGTCACAATCATGTAAACTATTGCATAAAACACGGTCTCTTAGCGATGTCGAAAGTCGAGGAACTGTATCATTACGGTAGAGTTATGCCATCGGTACCGGCAGTTAATTATTTCTAATCCACCCGCTTTAATATTAAAAGCCACTTTGAAACAACACGCTTAGGCCTGTTTCACACGAGGGTAGAATACGTAGAGCGCAAAACTATACAGTATCGCTATTGTTTAAATACGTACTTACTGTTAAAACACTACTCTTCTGTTTCAACTCGACAGCACTATGTGCTGCTTTTCTTCAGTTCTTGCTTCGTGTAAAATATCATTAAGAAGAAGGAAGCAGTTTATAATAACGCAATTTATAATTTAGCGAGGTGGCTTCTCTATGCATAAAGCCAAATTCTAATTCGAAACATAAAATTCTACTTGTAATATAACAATATAGAAAATACTTGCATGCAATCCTTATCTTTCCCGTGACTGAAACCGGTTGGCTTTTCTCTAAGCGACTTGTTCGTAAATTTAAGTGACAGCCTTACAAAGTTTTGTTCTAGAGTACAGAGACATGGAACTCCGTAGTTCTATGTCCCTTCTATGTGAGAAAACTTATAATGTAAGCTCGTGCTTAACATTATAAGTTTTCTCGCTTGATTGTTTCTAAAACCAGCTCTGTAAGAACTAAGTCTAACAGAAATACATCTTATTTATCTTAACTGAAGGGATTTGTTATTTAAAGGGTTAATACAATTTAAACTATTAAAGCTTTCGTGAGCCATTTCACTATACTACTTATAAAACGGCTTAACTCACGTGCAACTCGGTGCCCCCGATGGGCTCGAAACTAGTCGGTACTGACACCGAGTTGCACGTGAGTTAAGCCGTTTTATAAGTAGTATA
>JAODUI010000029.1:1851346-1862966 GCA_027563995.1 Papilio gigon
CCGAGTTACACGTGAGTTAAGCCGTTTTATAAGTAGTATAGTGAAATGTCTCACGAAAGTTTTAATAGTTTAAATACTATCAGCATAATAATAGCAACTATCAGAAGCTTAAAATCAGTAAAAAAAAATAGTATCTCGTAAAATAACAATGCATGTTCCATCGGAATCATGACGACAGATTAAACATTTTTCATTTAACACATAAAATGTAACCACACGCGACGTTGACTGTTCAAATTGTTTACAAAACACAGGTTTAGATTTCTCAAAATAATATCAGACGTTCTATCTTTAACTGTGACTTCAGAGTTAATGTCGACACGAGAGCCAAAAATTGTAACGACATTCTCAAATACGTTTTTACTTACATAATTTTTTTTCATAAAATTAGAAATGAAAAGAAAAACATATTTTATAATCTATAATTGTTATTTAAATAATTCATATACGCATCCTGCATAGAGTATTGTAGATTCAGAGAACCAAATAAATTGAAAGAGTTTAAAAGATTTATTATAATTTTGCTGGCGATTCATTATCAGATAAATACCAATTGTCATCGTTGATCGTAAATTTCAATAATTCAGTACAGAGTAAAAATCTTTTCATACATTGCGAAGTTCATTGCAAATTGGCAGCGGTACACAGAGTATTTTGAGTCGGTGAATAATAGTTTTGTCATGTACCCAGCTAACACGTAACACAAGGGAGAACGAGGACTATTATGATTTCATCATCATCTTCATCATCAGCCATTGTCTGCCCACTGCTGGACATAGACCCTTTCACTGTTTGTTTTTTTCTAATATGATTTATGGGAACAATATTAATATAACTAATTATATGAAATGAATAATAATTCTACACAGTAAATATAATTAAAAAAAAAACAATCGTATAATTAACCCCACCCAAAAACGACAAATCATTTGTTCGCATTGGACTAAACGGACCATCAAAAGCTTTCAAACGGGTCACGAACACTTCAGTCACGAAAAGCGTACGTAATGGTCTAGTTTATTATATTTTATGAGTTAATTAAATATAAATATACTACTAAACGAATAACCGGATACTGTGATTGGGCATCTGTAATTAAAAGATAGTTGACAATATTATACAAATGTCATTGAAATCATCATCAGCCCTTGTCTGTCCAATATTGAACATAGGCCTTTCCCAATGCCTTCCACAGTATGCTGTCCTCTTTCCACATTCAACGACTGCCTGCCATCCGCACTAAGTCGTCGGTCCACCTGAAGGTATCATGATCGGATCATGGAAATCAAATGATAAACAAAAAAGATTTTCTATGGACTATTTTCTTTAGATACGAATAGATTTTTGTTAATGGTCCTATGTGAAACATAATACGTAAGGCTCTTATTTCTTCATACAATAACTTGTAAAGCGTCATTTGTTACATAGGGAAAGCAATATGTACAACAAAAGCGAACGGAATGGATACATAGAGGCACACTTAATAATAGTTGTTAAGAACTGGACGTTGAAACGTATCATTCATAACTTCATCTTTTATACGTGAAAGTTTCTAACGCTGTGAAAAGCCTTAAACTCGCATATGTACAGGCCTTGTATAATATTTTATACATCTGAGTTTAGTGTGTATGAATATGAATTATAATATATATTGTGATGTATTTTGATATGCTTATTTTTTAATTTTAATTCAGTCAACACTTAGTAACATATACACACAACTCAAACACACATGCCCATAGAGAGGAATACAACACGCACACATAAACCTACACAAACTTACACACTCTCACACACATTCACACGCAACACATTGTGATTAGATTAAATTTAGAAGTTGTTAAAAATTATTAGAATGTGAATTTTAAATTATTTATCTATGATACGTGGAGCCTGGTGATCCATAACACAGGGTACCTTAGTTTGGACACCAATCGCCTGTCCGAAAGAGAAAAAAATTATCCCATTCGTTTCCATAATCAGAAAAAGATTGGCTCTCCTTTGTATCAGAACGAACTGTAGTAGGTTTTTTTTATATATATTTAACTCAAGAGCAAGATAGTATTAGATGTTTTTTTAAACAATAGGCAAGCCATACTGGAGCTACATAACTTTCAAATCACTGTACAATAAAGTTTGTAAGTTATTTAACAATCTATTGAATTTTGAAACAAATGACAATACATCGTGTTGAACTAACTACAAGCAATTGAACGTATTCCGCACGGTTTAAATCCTTCAAAAACAATTTAACCAATAAAGCGGTGCGAGAATTTGCACACGTTGTTATTCATGGAATAATTTCGTATTCATACCGACAAGTAGATAATTTTAAGAGTTAATTTTGCTATTGTAAACAACGCCTTACTTTATTCCAAAACAACATTTAATTGTTATAAGTGATTATATTGGATGCGGAAGGCGGAGGACCGCGTACTGTGGAAGGCATTTGGAAAGGCCTATGTCTAACAGTGGGCAGACAAGGGCTGTTGATGATGATGATGATGAAGTGATTAAAAATTGTGTGTAAACAAAAAATCTTGAAAAAAAAGTCGTGTTGGTAGGCTCTTTGTTTTTGCTAGATTAAACAGATGTCATAATAGTTTATATAATATTTTGAACTATCTATTTTCTTTAGGAGTGCTTTTTCTTCAAATGTTGTTTTCCACTACATATTTTAAACACAACAGGACGTATATAGATAAGAATTATAAAATAAAAAACGAAAATGAAAATGATTTACTAAACTTAAAATTTTAATTATACATAATTAAGTAGACATTTGTAGTATTTAATTAGCATACATAACAGACTTTATATGTTTTATTCAAATTGTCCCAATATAAAATAAATAAAATTGGTGATTGATTTATCATCATCAACCTCCTCATCATCATCAGCTCTTGTCAGTCCACAGCTGGACATAGACCTTTCATAATACCTACCACATTATGCGGTCGATATTGATTAACGTAATGAAATATTTTAACCAGATCTCTTAACTGTAATGTTATGTGTTTGAGTTATATAATTATTATTGTTTTAATGTAAAATTCTTTAATTAAAAGCAATTAGTATTTGGCGCAGAGCGAGATGTATTTAGTACGAGTACGTACTTCAAGGACTAGCACCGACAAATTGAAAATCAAATTAATTCATCAGACACGGCCGCGCCACTTATCACGCTCTTCAACACTGAAATTAAACTGATTAACTCTTACCCATCTACAATTTTATTTCAGACTACGGAAAAAAATCTTTTTTTTATTTTTCCCAACAATTCAACGCAATTTTCTTAATTAAAAATTTGTTATACCTACTTAATAACGTTTACAAATACGCATGTGTCCTATAGGAATTTTAGGAGAGATTTTTTATCTCCATCGCTAAGAAATAGGTCGTAATGATACGAAAAAAGTTACACAATTACTGTCTACAAATATCTGATTTGTCTCCTTGAATTTCCTTACGAATGTATTTATAAATAGACTAGCTGACCCCTCCAACTCTGTTTCGCATAAAGGCAATAAATTAACAGATTTTTGAATTTATTAAGGAATACAAAAAAAAACATTTCCTCCTCGGAGAAAAACGTTTGTATGGGAAATGGAAAAGGGCTATTTTTTCAATTCAATTTTAAATATGGGAGATACCATAAATAAACGTAAAGTATATATTTTTTCCGCCCAGAGGTCAGGTAAAAAATGACTGACAAGTTAGCATATAAAACTTCGGTAATACACTTTACGATATGATAAAGTAACCGTTACGAGTTCATGTCAACTGAATTCAACTCTATACCAACAATTCGACAGAGCGAAATTAGAAGTAACATGGAATTTTTCATATGAAACTGGTATTTTGATATTTCCTAGCATATGACACATTTTTATCTCCTTCATTCGTAGGCACATATGCGGTACATTCCAGAAGTGCAGTAATATCTTTACAAAATTGGGGATTTCCTTATCCTTAGACGGAAAGATTGCTCGAATAAAGCCTCGGTAGTCCGCAACCGCAACGGGAACCATGAATATTTATAAACGACCTTACGACGCGCTGCGTCTTTGAGGGAGGCGACCCTATCACTACGTAGGCACCTACCTCATCCGTGGAAAGACTTTATCACCCTTTCCTTGTTTTTCTTTAACAAAGACAAAGAATGTCGTACAAAGGATTATTCTATTAAAAAGTCAGTAATAAAATAATTGCAAATAGTAACAACGTTATAAATTAACTCCTAATAATAACATTCAGATAAAAAAGTTGTCATATTTATCCATACATTGAACATTGATTATTTACAAATAAATTGTTACCATATATATTTATTAAACTATTAAAACTTACGTGAGACATTTCACTATACTACTTATAAAACGGCTTAACTCACTAGTAAATCGTTGTCGGTATCGACTAGTTTCGAGCCCATCAGGGGCTCTTTTTCAACTAAACTAGTCGGTACCGACATCGATTTACACGTGAGTTAAGCCGTTTTATAAGTAATATATCTATTTTTATTTGTTATCAATACATTTTAAAACATATTTGTACAAGTTTAGAACACAGCGACCATTTCTCTGAAGATATAAATTAACTTCTAACATTGTCGTAGTTCGAAAAAAGATATAATCATTCATCAATATAAGAAAGAGTTTACAGTGTAAAAAGTGAACACTGGCATTAATAGACAGTGTCATTCTTATTTAAATTTATATGACCCTTCACTCACACGAATGTTACAAAGTTTTAAGTCAGACAAGTAAATGGGTGCTACTTTCTGGAGTCAATGGACTCAGTACGTTATATCGATTGTGGTTAGGTTTATATTTTGCTGGCTAGACAGCTTCGTCATTTATATTTGAGGCGCGAAAAGCCATTTCGTCTCAACACTGCGACTGCTCAATTTTGGCATCATTTCAAACGATCGTTGCAGATGTCTGGGTTTTTGAAACTTGTTAAAAATTTATAAAAGATAACGTTAACTGTTTTTAACGAAGTAGATAAATTTATTTAATACCATTGGTATTTTACTAAAGGAATCAAAAACAGACTGGCTGGGTAAAATTAGAAGTTTATTTTAAGTAATAAAAAAACAACTTTGCAAGATGTTAGACGTCGTTAATTTGATTTTGGCTATTAGCCAGCTGTGCCGCTGATTACGTTGGGTAACGTGGAAACGACGTTGACTTGTCATCTAAGATATCGTACGATACCGTATAGTTGTTTAGGACTTAGGCAAAAATTTACACGCCCTAAACAAAGAATTATGACTAAGTCACCCATATCAATGCCAAAGATATATCCAGTGTAAACAATATAATCTCAAATCTAGTCCGCCAGTGCACGGAACGTTTTATCTAATCTACTGTTTTTTTTTTCCAGACACTCGGTGGACTCGGTCGCGTCGTATTCTAGCCAGAATCACGTAGACCGTATAAGGACTCAGAATTTCTCAGCGGCTTCTTGTCAAGACGACGCGGACTTTGGATCGATCAAGACCAGTCTGTTCAGGCGTTCGACGTCCAATTTGGATTACCCTATTAAACGGCCCGACAGCGTCACTTCCAACACAAGTTCCACAAGAAGCCGCCTTCGAGAACTCGTCGAAAGGAAATCGAGTTCGGAGGATCACAAGCCCGCGGCAAACACCGTCGCCGACATACAGTACTTTGAGAATCCCTCGGAAACTTTAGAGTTTGACAATCCGAGAAATTCTCTCGATTCCAGGCATAGCCAAGAAGACCGCCCTAAAAAGAAAAAGCAATCAAAGAACAAAGAGAAAAACAAAGATTACTGTGAGATTAAGAACAAAAAACACGAAAAATACCAGAGCAAGTTAGCGGAGTACTACAAACTACCAATTCAATTGCCTCAAGACGAATTCTACCAACACTTAACGAGATCGCGAGCGGCGGAAGAGCTTCTGCAAAAACGTTTTTCGAACTCCGATACAGAATTCAATGGGAGTTACGGCAGATTGTGCAAGCACAAAGAAATCGAAGGCTCCAATCTAAGGCGAAGTCGAAGTTTGGCCGTAATACGAGAGGAGACTTTTACGGATCTTCAAATACAAAATCACGCCAAAAACAAAAGATCGCAGCTCATACCACGCGCTCGCTTGTTTGATAAACCTTGCTTTAAAGACAGGTAATGTTTTAAATAACAATTTAACAGTTACTAGACTTTATTTGCATTCTAATCAAAATTAGATACCGTACATTTATAGTAATTGTATGGTAAGACTTTATCGTGTATGACAAATCAGAACATTAAAATATCCAATATTTTGTAACACGAGGAAAATTTGTAATTCATATCATTTTCTTGTACTTTTCAGGTTACCTGGTCGTGCGAAATATCAAACAAAGGAGGAAGTTTTAGAAGGCATTTACATAGACAGTACAGCTTCTTGTTTCGGCGACATAAACAGATCGAAGGTAGACGATATTCAAGACGACAAAGTCCAAGACGGATCAGGGAAAGAAGACGTTATATCACAAAACGAAAGCCGACGATCGCAGTCCATCGGTGGAAGTTGGCCTAACTTAATCGAAGAGTCCAAACAAACTAATATTTCCGAGGATAGTATCGGTCACTCGCGAAACCCAAGCGAGATAGACAGCTTAGACTCGAACTACGTCAGAAAGCACTACAACTTTGAAGAGCATCTCAAAAATTACAAAGAAAATTCGGATACTGAACATTCAATTACTTCAGGTAATATTAATAACAAACTCTACATCGATGACAAGGACCACAATAGTGAAATCGTAGAAGAAGTGAGACCGAATAATAAATCACCATTTAACAACGAAGAAAATATTTCTTTAACCCGGAGCGAAAAATGCGTCGATGATTCAATATTGATAGTTGAGAAAGACGATTCATATGACGAGATTTCAATCAGAAGCAATAAAAGCCCAATACAAGAAATTTATGAACTACCTATAAATAGTACTCAGACTTCAGATCTTAAAGAAATTGACATACAATCAATTATATCAGAGAACGACGGAACAATTTCCAGTCCACCTGATAGTATAACATCATATATATCAATCTCCATAGCATCATCAACTGATAAGTCCCAAAAGTTGGAGCACTTAGCTAATTCCTTAGCTGAGAAAATAGACGAATATTGTGACACACATTTTAAAGAGGATAACACAGTAATATCTAATAATATTAACACAGATTATCAAGGAGACGAGGAGAAAGACCCCATTTACACAAAAGTACAGAAAAGAACATTTGCTGACATACGAAAAGATTCCCTCAAAAAGAGGGAACAAAAAAGTTTAAATAGCGAAATATACATTAATAATCTCTACCCACTCCAACCTATCGAAAATAAAAATAAGAAAAACATTTGTACATCTACCAGGAATATAACTACGGAACCATTTGTAACCACACTTATAGAAAACCAATATTATTCCTTGCCTGATATCAACATAAGTAAGTGTTTACGAAAATCTGAACGAATTGATGCTCAATTACGAGAAGAAGACAAAGAAGACATACCCTGCGAGAACACTTATGAAATAGCTCATACCAATTTCAAAGATATATTAGCTGCAAAGAATACTGAGCATTACGGTCATTTGAATAGATCTTACAATCACTCTTCTCAGTCTGTACCGAATACAACAATTTCTGCACCAGAACATAGAGAAGCACTTAACGACTTCACAAAATTAGATGATGATTTAAAATCAATTATAACTATAGAAAGTTCTAACGTTGATGATCAAGAGGAAAATTACTATAGTACAGACCTTCATCATCAGAACGAAAGGGAGATCAATGAAATAGAAGGGACGATACGTAACAATAAAATTATTACGAAAGCAGAAAGTGTAAAGCTATCAAGCTCGGCACTACGGCCAGATATAAAAATAACCAAGTCCTTATCAAATGACAATATCAATAAGTCTGTATTAGAAAATAAAAAGAAAACCAATATAAGAAAACATTATTCGCTTCGCCAAAGAGATCCTTCCAGTGATATTATCAGAATCCCGAGTCCAGGCACCGTAGAGAAAACATTACAGAATTGTATTGAAACTGTAATAGTGAAACCCAAAATTCTTGAAGAAATAAAAACTAGTTGTCTTTTATCACGAGTGCAGTCATTTAAGACGTCGGCGGAATCGAATATTACCATATTGCCACTTAGTGGACATCAAACAATAGTCATAGATCCCCCGATTGCAAAAAGTGTAACAAGTAACACAGATACAACTGCAGGTGAAACGCCCGTTATTCTACAAAAGGAAAGTAAAGAAGAAAAAGTAGAAGAAGCAAAGCATAATTCATTAGGATCTATTGAAACATCAAATTTCTACATTCCAAGAGATCCATTTATAACTATCAAACTAAACAAAGTGGTCAAACAAACCATTCCAAAACTCACAAAAGAAATACCAAAGCCACCTGTTATAAAGCAACCTAAAGAAGATAAACCTCCTAGCAAGTTAATAATCAAGGATAGTAATTTTACTGCATTTACGTCTACCTGTAATAAAACAACAAATAAAATGACACGACCTCAAGTAATACGAGTGGTCGATTCAAAAAACAAAATTGTATCGTCTGCCAACAGTACTGAAAGAAACAATTGTGAAAATGGTAATACAAGCAATAATGGTAACAATACTGAAAAAGTGGAAAAGAAAGATGAACATTACGAATACAAGAATGACAATAAAAACGAATTTACTGTAAAAGAAAAATTACACAATGCTATAAAAACCGATCTGGAATACCAAGAAAAAATAAATTCGGTTAAAAGTTATTGGTCGAATTTGATAGAAAAACCTATAGAAAATAACACGAAATCTGAAGTAACAGAAAATGAGAAGAGTTTACCAGAAAATAATATACCGACAAAGGTGCAAGTAATCGAACCAGAAAAAGATAACACAAAATATGTGCCAGAGATTTCTGTAGGGAGCATAATCAAATCTTTAGAAAGTGTAAAAATTGTTGACAGTATTAAAAAGATAGGTCAAACAAAACTGCAATTGTGGAAAGAAGAAACCGAAAAGGTAAAAAGTGACACTGAAATAGAAGAACCAACTGTACAAAAAGTTAAAAAAGAAAGCGAAGGTACTATTTTCGACAAACCTAAACTGATTAAAACTTCGAAAGAAGGAATTCAAGACATAAGTCGAGATACTCCTGAAATAGAAATAGTGGAATTAAGTAGTGAGGATGACCTAAATCAAAAAACACAGGCAACTATTATAAAAGCTAAAGGATACGAAAAAGGATGTGATGAATTTGATCATGTCCGATACAAAGTAATGAAGTCAGAATTATTTAAGAATAGCATGATTGCTAATTATCGAAAAGAAGCACAATTCGATGGGTTGTTACAATATTTACAAGATTACAGCTTTCAAGAATTACTAGTAAATAACAACATCGTAATAATAGAGCCAGTAAGAACAAAAGTGGAACCTACTCCCAAGAAAAACAATAACCTGGACCCTTGTAAAATACCATCATCTCTTTTGAAGAAAACTGAAAACAACTCTACACAGATAGATAAATCAAAAAATGCAATTAAACGTCATTTCTTCTATCATCCGATCAGGGTAAATAAAGAAATAATTGAAGAAGAACTTCCGAATCCAGACACAGTAAAGAAAGTAAGGAATTTATTTGAGGACACTTTAAAAATGAAATCCCCGGTGAGTCAAGATCCACCGCTTGTTAGTGAAAATAGTAGACTGACAAGAAGAGCAACGTCCTACAGAAATCTAAACGAAGAAAATAAAACTAATAAGATTGGTGGAAGAAAGAAAGTAATACGACAATTAACAATCGATACTAATTATGGAAACAAAAAGTGGGACAATGCAAGTCTCTCCAGTGGTGTTTCCAGCGGTGATTTAAGTTCTAATAACGAATATGAACCAGATGGTCCATACTCTACAAAACATCTAAAAGACAACGTGTATAGCTCCAGTGATGAATACCTTTGCGATTCAATGAGCCAAGATTTTTGTTGCGAAAGTCAATATGTAAGCCCTGACATTCTAAAAAAGATAAGAGACTGTGGAACATCTATTACTTACTATGGAGGAAAAGTACTAAATTCTAAAACAGGATCATCTGTAAGTCCGATGACCAAAGCTATAATGGACGAAATAAAAAGTTTGCAAAAAAACTGCAGCAGAGATTGTTACTCTTGTCAAACTAAGTGCAAAGGTGAGAAATGTTCATGTCTTGTAGCTGATAGACACGCTCAAATGGTCACCGATAAACAAAATTTGAATATAGCCGAAGAAACATTAAATGAAGAAAGTTATGATAAAGCCAAACGATCAGATGGATTTCCGGGTTTTAAATTTAAACTCGTCAAATCCAACAGCTGCAGCAGTCGTTTGGAACTAACAGGAACAGATGAAAACCAACACCCAAGACTCAAGTACAGAAAACAGAGATCTACAGAAGACCCTCCATTAGTTCACGATGACAATTCCGTTAAAAACAAGATTTGCCGTTTAGAAAGTTACAATAAAGGTATCGTTAAGACGCCTTTCGAAAATAATAACAACGAAGACAAGAAATTAAACTTAAACTTAAGGCCACAAGTTTGTAAAGTGAGCGAAGAGAAAGAAGAAATTCCAGTACATTCTTCGACCTACAACGAAAATTTGAAAACAGAAAAAGACTTAGAACCTGAAGAAAGCCACATAAACCTGGTACAATTTGATAAACAAAACATCAACGATACACAAAGCTTTGAAAAGAAATTCTATTACCTTAACGAAAATTTAGACCAAAGGAATGTACCAACGGGAAAATTTGGAGAGATGGTTTTTGAAGAATTTGAAGTTTTAGAATCATGCTATGATAGTTTAAATAGCAATAAGTCACTAAAATAAACTAATGTACTTTTATTAAAAATTGTTGCGAACATTAAAATGTGATCTATCATCAAAGAACGCTATTAAATTATTGCTTGTAAATTAAACAATGGACTTATAAGTATTTAGCTTATTCATGTATGTCATTATAAGGATATCAAATAGAATTAGTCAGCAGCATTCTCGGAAGTCCTGTAACGCATTGTAGTTTTGGTGATGGTTTCGTTAGTATTTTTAATAAATAAATAATTACGTTATGTTGCGTATCATTAACTAAAGTAACCTTACCCTCAGATTTCTCTGGTTCCAATTTTGTAGGAGCATTTTTAGATCCATGAGCGCAAGCGGTAGTAAAGAAAGAACGGCGTGTCGGTCGCCAGCGCCGGCACCACGACTCCTGGGAACAAACGTTTTTAAAATAAAAAAATTGTAATCAATTTAAGGTAATTTTACTTGTTCTAGAATGTTACTTACTTATAAAGTGAAATTTAAAAAATCGGTTTTAAGAAATATGAAGATTATTATCTCTATGACGAGAGACCTTAAATTTTTTAGTTATTTAGCCTTTTTTTGGTAACAGGAGGGGAAATCTTCAGAAGATACCCTGCCTTTTGGGGGAAAGGCAGGGTTATGTGAGATTCGTACTCACTAAAACCCCCTGGGTGGCCATCCTCAAGTGCGATTGCGAGGGTCTCGGGATCTCCGGAAGAACACACCGGGACCCTCTGCACTGAGCT
>JAODUI010000029.1:1863066-1919468 GCA_027563995.1 Papilio gigon
ATCTCCGGAAGAACACACGGGGAACCTCTGCACTGGGCTACTACACGACCTAAAGCTAACGCTCTCTAAGCCAAAAGTCGGGACAACACGAAACACGGGACCACATCATGTTACCGTCTTCCCGGTTCGTTATTTAGCCTACGAGCAGCTCCTTTCTTCAAAAATCGTAAGAACTAAATCACAGAAAGAAAGACTAAAAATTAAATATTAAATAGATTGCGACATTGTGACCAAATTACGATCTGATCTAGAAATGAACTAGACTTTGATTCCGAATGTTTTTTCAGCTTCAGTTGAAAACAGTAATATGAAACCGAATAACCAAACAGTCCATAGTTATGTGTACGTAGTTTATATAAATGGTCATCAAACCAAACAGTCATCTAATCAATTGCTTCGTAGCCTTGATTGTATGTGCGACGTTGTCACTACGAAATTATTTGAATTGAATTTTCAAGACATTTTATGAATGAAAATTTATCAATTAATGGTGATGCTATCGGGAACCAATTATAGTAGAATTTATCGCATACCCTGCATAATAATCGTATCAGCGAGATTAGCGTTACGTGACTAATACAATTTAAGACGTGGGATGAATGACTTTCAATCAGGCATATATAGAACTTATTTCATACTAGGATAACGAGCGTTCGTAACGAAGGATATTCTAAAAAACATGTAGTTTTGCAGGAAGTCGTTGGATACGGAAGTCAGAAGACAGACAAGGGCTGACGATGAAGTACTTTTTTTATTCAATTCGAATATAAAATGTCACAAATAATTCCACTTTTTAAACTTTCGTCAGAAATCATCATAAACTAAATGTAACAGTTTACAAACCAGTGTTAACACTCACGTATTCACTCGGTGTCGGCACTGACTAACTCCGAAAATGAATATGATAAAAAAAAAATCAATGATAATTCATTGGCAACACTGACTCAGTATACTGAATCATGAGTTGGCCATTATGGACAATGCTGCATGGAAATGATGAATAACACTAAATAATGTTGGTAACACTGTGTGTCCACATCTTTATATTGTTTGATATTGTACTATGTAATAACATTTAAAACCAATCAATGAAATTTCCTCTATATAAAACTAGCAATAAGGAAGGGATTCGAATATTAACAATAGTGATATTATATTCATTCCATGTTCATCTGTTTATATTATAAATTGAAGGTGAAAGTGGATATACCATGTTAATGGTAATGTATGGATGGAACTTGATCTTTTATCCCAATTTGGAGACGATAGAAATCTTACCCACTAAGTTCATTGCATCGCAATAACATAAAACAAGACCCTTACCTATTGATACCTACCTTTTTTTTAAGTATTAATACATTTTTAATTAATTCTTTGAAAAAAAATTCAATTAGACTACTAATTACATAATATTGTAATCACAATTTACCTTAATGGGAACTAATCATCATTATTGTTTTGTTATTGTAAACTTTAGCAAAATTATTTAACTGAATTTCCTCATGTCTAGTGTCTACATATAATGGACTGAAAAACATATAATTTATAAAATTAAATAATTCCTCATTCTAATTTGCATGTGAGAAAAATGTCAAAGATAAGCAATGGAAATCTCTTTTAATAGCACAATTGAGTTTTTCCTATCAGTGGTGGGTCGTGGACCATGGAACTGGTGCACTTGCTGCACAAATATTAGTATTCAAAGTTTCAGACTAAATTACATATGGTTCTTGATAGTTTAAGTTGTAAAATGAAAATAAATAATTGAATATTTAATTTGTGTATTATTAAAACTCTTGCTGTTTAGTTGCATACAAGTTCGGTTAAGGATCTGTTATCACTGGGTACTACTTTCCTCCTTTCTTTGGCAAAACCATGTACTCTACTAAAAAAAGAAGTTTTGAAGAGGCCTTTTAAAAATTATACTCAGTGTCATATGATAGAAACATCCCTCATAAAGAAATAAGCATTTTTTTTTATATTTCATACTTGGGTCATAATACAAACTATATAGGCATTCTCACCTGGGTGAAGCAACATGAACACGGAAATTAAACACAGAAGGAATAGGCCTTAATATCCACACCAGCGATAGTTTTTCGTATACAAGCAATTTTTTTTTAATTCATATAAACAAAAAGTAATCAAGAAATTAAATAACTATCTAATTTTTTGTTATTTAAAAGTTAACTATCATAATAATATATTAGTGCGCAATTTTTCGAGTTAAATTAGAAAAAAAATGAAATCTTTATTAAAATCACATGATTACTAACTTAACGCTGTAAGTTATTCAAAAAAAGATGACAATCAAAAGAGTTTTCATTTTTAGCAACTTTTATAGAGCCTCTTTCGACTTACTATTTGAATTACTGTACTTTTCGAAGACTGCCGTTATCTATAACTGAACAAAATACTTTTATTGCTTAAGGCAAGAGAACATAAAAAATTCTAACAATATTAAAAACATTTTTAGTGACATTTGACAGATACTTTAAAAATAAATATCCTTATCTATACACACGTGCCTATAAAAATTGTGCCGAAATGACAATCATGTATGAAACAATGCGATATAAACATATCATTCAACTGAAAAAAATAAATACTTACTCTGCTATTCGACAAATCCCTAAATATTGAAGATAAACACAAACCACGATTTATTTCTAATTTCGCTAAAAGTCGGTACCTAGAAACACACACCGTCGACGCCATCTTTACACTACTTGTGTACACCCTTCCCAAAGAGCAATGACTACTATGGTACGTATGTATAACTACATTACACCGCGATTAGTTTCACTGGCGCCGTAAAGCGTTTATAATATATAAAATAAAATATTTTCGGCGTTAACTTTATGATTATAGCATAATGTAAATAATACAGTATGTTGTATCGTCGTTCACGTTACATGTTATTAGTAAAAAAACGGTGTATGTCCAAACTATTGGGCAAAAAAAGACTCTTTTAACATTTAAGTCATATTAGTAAAAATTCTTCTTACTGGAAACTAGGAGACTTAAGTAGTATTAAAATTTGATACTTAATTATTTTTCAAATTATAGGCCAATTCTAATTTCGCGCGCTATTCTTCTGTTATATTGGTATTAAAAGAACGTCAAAGGGTGCATTCAATTTACTATACCCAGCATCTCCATTGTTGCATTTTTGGCCTGACTCAATGTTTTCAAAATGTACACGTACATCGACACAAAATTATAAAAATAGTATGACTGAGAAAATTCATTATAATAATTTATTAAGGAATCTCTTTCCATCACTCACCCGTTTTTCGTTTTTAATAATCTACTTTTGCCTAATCTATGACCTATGACAGTGTCAATTTGTAAAGTTTGTCAACATGACATGACAACTTATTCGGCCATTGTTGTTCAATGTTCATAGTGAAAAAGTGATTTGCCGTTATTTGATCATTGTGCTTAATTTGTTCAAGTAACTTATACTTACCAATGGCTATACCTGATTATAAACTTAGTGCTGTATTGTGTGGGCACTCACTTGATGTACGATGTGTAGCAATAACCAAAGAATCTTGTATTTTGTCAGGCTCCCGTGATAGAACAGCAAAATTATGGCACCCGGAAGGGTTAGTTTTACATTTAAGTTTGTTGATAAAAAAATATTTGTATTAATCCAATTAAATTAAGATTTACTTTATTTCAATCAGCTCATACGTATAATAATTATTCAGCTATTATTAAAATAATTTATGCCATAAATAACATACTAAACAAAGTTACTGTATTTTCACAGAGTGAAAGATTTTGTAAATGTTGTAACGTACAAAGGCCATAATAACTTTGTATCATGCGTGTGCTGGTTCTCACCTTGTGAAGCTTTTCCTGATGGTCTTGTTATAACAGGCAGCAATGACAATACAATTATTGGTTATAATTTACAAGATGGAACAATTCTTATAACCTTAAAAGGACATGAGAATGCTGTTTGTAGTATCTCTACTAGCCGAGATTCAGGAATACTCTTAAGGTAATTTTATTTTAAATGCTGAATTATCATTTTTTTAACAAATTATTTTAAACTTGTCAGCTAATGGTGACATTGTTAATTTATTGTTATAGACTAAAATTGCACGAAATTCAGTATTTCCTCTGCTTACAATAAACCTGATTAAATTGATCTATATAGGTAATTATAATTTTTCAGTTCAAGTTGGGATAATACAGCAAAGGTATGGAATATAAACAACATTCACTCGGAACCTCTAACTCTCAAAGGTCATCAAGCTGCAGTGTGGGCAGTTGTTGAGCTTGGTAATGGGACTTATGCAACAGCATCAGCTGATAAGACTATTAAGTTGTGGAAAAAAGATGGGAGTGGCATATCAACTCTAACAGGTAAGTTTATTGTTAAGGTTAATTTATATATAATAATGTACAATAATAAGGGGGAAAGGGTAATTTATTAAGTTAGCAGGCAAGGATGGACTAGAAATATTTCTTTTCTGTTCAATCTCTACTCACTCTGTAGAAAATAGTATTTAAATTACTATTGGTGTCTGGATAGTATTGGACTTTTTGTTACGAGACAAAAGATGTAACAAGATATTAATATAATCTTCTAGGTCATACGGACTGTGTGCGAGGTCTAGCTGTGGCAACAACTGAGGTATTTTTGAGCTGTTCCAATGATGCCACTGTCAGATTGTGGACTAATAAAGGAGAAAGACTTAATACTTACTATGGACACTCTAATTATATTTATAGGTGAGTTTTGGTCTATGTGTTTTATTATTTTACATATTGTCTATATCTAAAAAGCTTTTAATAAAGGGTTTATATGAATAGAAGGGTATTACTGTATAATAAAACAATTTATAAAGATTTTAATATTGATATAATGTGTAGTATGAATGATGAAAAATTAGGTATTAACAAAGAATTATGCTACCTGTCTATCTATATCAACTAATTATAAATATTTAAAACATCATTCAAATAATGAACACTTAGCAGATGTGTACTAAAAATACCCATTTTAATTTATGTTTATTATTTTCCAGTATCTGTGTGAATCCTGGTGTGGCCAATAGCTTCACAACATGTGGCGAGGATGGCGCGGTGCGACTGTGGGCCAACGGGGACTGTGTCAGAGAGATTCACTTACCTGTGCAGTCTGTTTGGAGTGTCACTTGTTTGGATAATGGGGATATAGTTACAGGTAAAACCATTTGCAAGAATATAAACCAGTCGGTTACTGATACCAATTTGCATGTGAGTTAAGCCGTTTTTATAAGTAGCATATGTTAATAGATACCTAATAAATTGTTAAGCAATTGATTTGGAACTTTTTGTAATTTTTGTTCTCTACACTTAATCATTAGTAGTACTACAATAATAGTTTTTACTATGTAAACCTTATAATTGACAAATTCTACACAAAAAAAATGTCTATCACTTCAGGTTCAAGTGACGGTGTAGTCAGGGTCTTTACTAAAGATCCTGCCAGATATGCCGATGAGGCAACTATCAAAACCTTCGAGGAGGAAGTGGAGAAGATGCAGTTTGCTGCCAAACAAGAAATTGGAGGTTATAAACTTTCCGAGTAAGTAATTATTAATTTATTATTCTGTCACTTTTAAATTAAAAAACTAAAAATTATTTCCAAATCAGCAATCTAACCACTTGTCGATGCTTTTGACGAATTGTCCCTTTTCTCTTACATTGTTATGACTATATCTAAAAAGCTATAGAAATCAGTATTTTCTTGCAGTATACCCGGCCCAGAGGTGTTACTGGAAGCGGGCAAGACTGACGGACAGACGAAGATGGTGCGGCGCGGTACGAATGTCAAATGTTACTCGTGGAGCGCCGCCGAGTGCACGTGGAACGAGGTCGGGGACGTCATGGGCGCGCAGCCACCCACCGAGGGGAAGACCATGTACCAGGGAAAGGTGGGGTATCGTAATTGTTTAATTCTATACATAGAATTGTTTGTTTGTATTATAACCATTACAATTACAGTAGAAATGTATAGTCTTTTTTTTACAAAGTGATATTTCAATAAATTTATTACTAATTAATGTTACGTAAAGAGAAACAGGTAATATTTCAGTTTAAGATGCCACATTTCTGTTTATTTTTTACAATTGCGTAAATAATTGCTTTCGTAAATATCTTTTGAGTATTAAATTAATTTATCTTCTAGTTTTTTTTTTGTCTAAATGTTTTTCATATCGTCAGGAATACGACTATGTGTTCAGTGTAGACATCAAAGATGGCGCGCCGCCAATTAAACTACCCTTCAATAAGACTGAGGACCCGTGGGTAGCGGCTCAAGCCTTCATACACAAGTAAATATCACGTACGAATTATTTATATAAGTCATCGTCAGCTCGCTATATGTATTCAATTAGGAGCTCGGAGCCTACCCTATTATTAGGGGTGACTAGGCCAATGTCAACGCTGGCCCGGTGCTGGTGACTTCACACATATCTTTGAATTTCTTCGCCGATATGTGCAGCTTGCATCACCGTAGGAGCGTCGTATAATGTACATAACATCAACATCATCAACAGCCCTTGTCTGCCCACTGTTGGACATAGGCCTTTCACAATGCCTTCCACAGTACGCGATCCACCGCTTGTACATATGAAATTTTGAAATTGGAAAGCATAATTTATATGAATGGACAACTAAAAGTTACAATGCGCTAATATTGTTATTTTTGTAATTTTCAGAAATAATCTACCCCAAGTGTACTTAGAACAAGTAGCCAATTTTATAATAACCAATGCTAAACTGAACACGCTGCCGACGCCCAGTAACGGGTGAGTAAGTTGAAATTTTATCATTTTCACTATTTATATAAAATAATTATAAACGTACAAACGCCATACATTACACAAAAAAATTGACAGTAAATCTGTTAAAAAAGACGAATTGCAGTATGTTTTTTTTTTTCATACACACGTCTTCAAATATCTTAGCAGTTTGAGATCATGTGTGCAGTGCCCCTCCCCCTTTATCTCACATAGCCCTGTACCATTCTTTGCAACGCCTCGTCGTATGCTCTGAGCTGTCAAGGTATTTGACAATGTAAATGAAAATATAACTCGGTACACAGTTATGCAGACCCGTTCACCGGCGAGTCTCGCTACGTGCCGGGCTCGGGCCCCGCAGCGCGCGCAGTCACCGCCGTGGACCCCTTCACTGGCGCCGGCGCATACACCACCGCCTCCGCCTCCGCCAGCTCGGTGTGCGACAAGCGCTACATACCGCATGATGCTTATATCAGGTCAGTAATGCGTCATTACTAGCTCTTTCCTCTTTCCTTTCCTTGGCTTCCGTTTGCAAGGAATTAAAAAACTTAGTTCAGGCTGTTCCAGATAACATTTCGTATTTTTTAATTTCATTGAGCAAAATCTTCCCTTTCACTTCTGTAAAAATATTCCATTATTTCTATGAAATTTGACACTGTTCAAATTGATATAGAGAAGTCGTCCATAAAGCTACTTTAATTAGACTATTAAAACTTACGTGAGACATTTCACTATACTACTTATAAAACGGCTTAACTCACGTGTAACTCGGTGTCAGTACCGACTAGTAGTATACATTAATTAGAAATAATAATTATAATATCTTTGATAATGAATTATGATTGAAATTAAATATTAATCAATTAATGTATTCAATTTATTTAATATTTCAGATTTGACCAAGCAAACTTAAAAGCAATCTACGATAAATTGAAAGAGTTCAACAGTAAGACTGGAGATGGGAATAACACCTTCACGGACGAACAACTGGAGAGTATTGTGAAATTAGGGGAAATGGTTAGTAATGATTGCCTTCCTAAAAACTACTAGCTCTAGCCGACCAGTTCTTTCATACAGAAGAAAAATAATCTAAAGTCTATTTCAAGGAGTAATCTATCTATAAACCAAATTTCATCCTGGTCCATTTAGCGGTTTTGGAGTTAACTGCTAACAAACATCCAAACTTGTTTATATTAGTAAGATTGGAAAATGAAATCAACGCTCGGATTCCCGAAATTAATATAGTCTGAATTCGAATTAACGATAGCATTACCTAATTTTATAATTATATATGTTGAACGTTTAAGCGATAGGGGAAGGGATGAACAGAAAAAATACATTTACCGTTAATTTTGTTTCAGAATAGTTCATTCAATCCTGATACAATTAGTTTATTGAAAAAAATGTTGGAATGGCCGAAAGGTAAATATTACTCTTGTTAAAGAATACTCAATATTAATTTAATATTAACGTTAAATCAATTTTAATGTTATGTTAATTTTTTTTTTCAGAAATCCTGTTTCCCGTGTTAGACGTGACAAGGTTAGCAATAAGAAGAAAGGAAATAAACGGGCAAATATTCGACACGGTGTACGGACCTAACTTCGTCAAATATCTACTCTCTCTACTCAATCCAGGTTTGATTTTTATATGCCTCATTATCAACATCAAAACTGAGCACTGCGCAGTCCCCTCCCCCACAACCCGGCAACACTGATGTACCCTCGGGGGACTGTTGTTTATGAGCAATGTATGTCCTATTACCTAATATCGGAGGAATTACTAGTTGCGTTGTGGAAAAGGGGTTTAATTATCTTGTTCAAAGTCGTTAAATGAGTACACACAGACTTCCACTATACAACGTATTTGAATGTCGCAGTACATAATTTCCTTAATTCTCGTACAGAAAATCTAGCCGCCAACCAAATGCTTGCGATGCGGGTGCTGGTGAACGCGTTCAGCGATCTCGCGGGCGAGATGCTGGTGCTGGCGGCGCGCGAGAGCGTCGTCCACTGCATCATCTGCCTCACGCACCTCAACAACAACGCGCAGGTGTGCTAACAGAATAGTGGATTTCCACTATGCAAATATCTCTGTAAATATAGACAGGTCGTTTGGAAATGACAGTTGATGTAACTGACAGTTAATTCTCTCTCACTTTCTCAATTATTATTAGTTCATGTTCTCATCACCGCTGCCAACAGCGCCAAAACGGCGAAAATCGAATAGGCACAAAATACCACGGCTTATAGCCTGTCCATGTATGGAATACGCATGTATAGAACATAATTCAAGCACCAATAGTCATGATTAGGTACAGACTGTCCATCATGCGGTTGTGGGTTTAAATCCTTCCATTACTATGGACCATATCGTAACATAAAAGAAATATTAGTAAATTATGAAAAACTGCTAATATTTTTGAATAAAAATGATTTTGATGATTGACAGATCGCGGCGGCGTCCCTGCTCCTCAACCTGTCGGTGGCGCTGGCGCAGCAGCCCGACATCGCGGAGCTCGCAGACTGCATAGTGCATCTGCTCAACAGACTAACTGACAATGAGGCTTATTTCAGGTAATAATGAGAGATTAATAATGATAAAATCTAGAGGTGAGAATGCTATTATCTATGGAATTTCTTAGTTATTTTGAAACTATACTAAGTGTATTTTGTTAAAATAATTGACATACAGATAAGGATTCAGCTATTATTCGAGTTTAATTCCAAGTTAATTAAAATATTATTTAAAAAGATTTGGTTCCAAACATGTTTGTATTAAAATTATTTTTAATTAATGTTTTTAATCTAGTTGACTGTTTGTCCACAGAGGTCTCGTGGCGTTGGGAACGCTCCTAGCCGAATCTCCACAAAAACTTCCGATACAAACGCAGATAATCTCCAACACGCAGCTACACAACAGACTGAAGAAAGCCTGCAATGACTCCCCGAGCGACGCCAACCTCAAGAAGATATCTCTGTGTTCTCAAGAAATTATTAAATTATTATGAAGTTGTCACAAAACTATTTATAAAGTGAATGAATTTTATCTTTCTATTTCAGCTGTTTTGAAAGCACTCGCTAGCTGACAGTACTCGGCTATGAATTTTGAATTTTTGCGGAATTTATTGGATAGTAAAAACCGATTATAACGATATCGACGGGGCCGGAGCCGTATTATGTCAAAAACACGAAATTCCAAACAAAACAAAAAAAAGATATAAACGCTTCGAAATAGTAAGATGCCTATAATTTCAATAGATCCACATAGAAAACTCAAAAACTACTTGTCAGTTTTTTTTTAAACTACACGTTAATAAGTATTCCTTTTGTAGTAAAAAAAAAATGTTTTTTCTATTTGTTCATGGGCCGGCTTCGCTCTCGGATGAAGGTATGTTCTCATACAAAGAGCAAAGCAGTTATTACGCGTTAAATCGTATTCCATGGTCGGCGATGTCGTATTAAGCGGTTTCTACTATACTGGCTGTTGCAACACCTTTATGGTTGCTACCAGCTTTAATAGGTCAAATGGTAATAGGTAATAAAAGTTTTTATTTGTTGTCATAATTTATAATTGATTCTTGAATAGATTAAAAAAAATGAAGTTTTTTATATTGTAACAAGACACGCAGCAATAATAAATGTAAAACTGAGAGAAATAATAAATCTTTTATTTATGCACCTTACAAAATATAACTATAGTTAAATTTGTCTTGCAATCTGCCAAAATACGCACATAGCAGATTTTCGAGAAGAATAGGTTCCAGTGGTGGGAACCAATCACTGACTTCTATACAAATGGACATGTGATCAGACATGACACATGTCGCTTCGTAGCGGTTTAAGTCAGTTGCTTCGATATCCATTATTAGTTCGACTTCTCACCACCACTACCGTCAGCGCCAAAATGGCGAAAATCGAATAAGCACAAGATACCACGACTTATAGCCTGTCTATATATAGAGGTCAGTGGAACCAATCTATGGAATTAAATTGAATTATTAAAATAAACAATCAAAATTTTATTATCGTTAGTATAACATAATAGTCTTAAAATAAATATTTACAATGATTGAATATATTAAATGACGAACTAACCCTCAGTTGTACAACAAAATTTATTAAAACAATAAGCTACTTGTTCAGTAACCGTGGGTTTCAAATTCCCAAACATACCATAGATTAGAGGGAAAAGTGAGGTCAATTTACTGTCATCATTTATAATACAAAATGACATTTGAAAATTGACTCTCGATAATTCACCAAACTTGTTCAAAACACTACTTATAGGTTACATGTCTATTATTTATACAAAAAAATAATATTGGTTCCAATTTTATCAGGTGGACCGACGACTTAGTGCGGACGGCAGGAAGTCGTTTCAATCAGGAAAGAAGGCATTGGGAAAGGCATATGTTGAACAGTGGGCAGACAGGGGCTGTTGATGATGATGATGGTGAATTATATCAGAGTATAAGACAGATATTTTGACAAAGGAAACAAATGATTACGATTTTGTGAATACATCGGCTTCTTAGTGTTTACATAAACACAATAACACATAAAAAAAATGAAAATATTCATCAGCCGTAAGTATTTTAAATGTAACATGTAACTTAATTATTATTCAAAGCAGTAAAAATAAATGTTCATTCATTAAGATTTAATCTAAAAAATGCAAAACATATATTTTTTTTGTTTATATTTATATTTTATTTATTTCATATGGTTATTATAAGTTATTTATTAGTTTAAATCGTCCGATCGTCCATTTTTTTCCGTATTAAAAAATAATTTTGGGATATAGTTAAAATTATTATTTTCGTTATAAACATAGTACTTCATATAGCAAGCATTGTACAAAGTAACTTTCAACTTGGCACGTCGAGCCAATGAGTATTCTTGTTACGGACGTGCCAAGTTAAGCATCGGCTACTATACTCCCACACTCATTAAGTAGACATCTGTAGTATAAATTATATAAGAAAAATCTATACTAAGGGTCTACTTAAGTGACCAATTAAGGACTCTGAGTTGGGTAATTAATATTTAAATATGAACTCTTCACTTTTTCTTCTTCAACTCTTCGAAGCGTCGGTTGAGGTCTTCAAAGTCTATTTCATCGGGGGCGCTGGAGTCGTTGGTAGTGTTGTTGGTATTGCTGTGCGGCACGGACGGCAGCGGTAGGTCGGACGGTACAGATGGTAGCTCTGGCAACTCCGGGAAATAGTTCTGTGGTACACGAGACCGCGGCTGTGGGGTCGGCACGTGTGCCGGCTGGGGGACAGATGTTTTAATTAAAGCAAATTTATAACTTAAACAAAAGCAATTGCAAAATATATCATCATCTCATGGTGCCAAATTACACCATTTATCAGTTCAACTTACTTCATCATCATCAGCCCTTGTCTGCCCACTGTTGGACATAGGCCTTTCCCGATGCCTTCCACAATATATTCAACTTACTTATATTCTATAATTACTGCAATAAATCAACTTTACTTAGAGTTCACATATTTCGGTTTTTATGAACCCCCTGGAAGTTGAATAGATAACAATACGTTTTTCTATGGCTTACACATTAATGAATGTTTGGTGAATCAATCTAAAAAACTACAAAATTAAATGAATGAAATTACCATATCATGTGCAATACTGTCATAAGCAGGCGGTAGATTATGCATTTCTTCCTGTAATCAGAAAAAACAACTTGTCACGTTTTGCTAAAAAAATGAACCCTTATTGACACCAACGCTTGCTTATGACTTGACATTCCGTGAATACTCAACTGCAAGGCTTCAGCTTGTCTCGGAGCTTTTATGAAAACACCAACATGCAGTTTCACTATTGATAATATCGCAGACAGCAACACGTTGTAACCAGCCACCAGCCACAAGTACAATTGTTCCCCGGAGCAGAACAACTTTTTTCTATTATAATAGTCTAAGGGAAGGCCTTGACTCATTAATCACAGGAGCCCTATTTAGGGAGTAAAGGCACCAATGAATCTATTATAGTGAGCAATAAACATTCTTTCATTTAATTTCATCATAACTTTCGTCTTATGGAGGTCGAGATTGTTTAGAGAGAGGTAGAGATCTATTTTTGGACACGGCTGGTGTCACAAGATATGAAAAAAAAAAATATTCTGCTCTGGTAAACAATTGTATTTTTGCGGGTCACTATGTCTACTTTCTAGTGTAAAAATATACAAGTAATAAATGTAAATGTTAAGCTTTGTACAAAAATATATATGAAAAATTATTAGGCAAAAACCAATATGCCATATAACACTAGCTTTAGAATGTAATGAATATTTTAAATTTTAATGGTGCTAAAGCTGGTGGTGTCACTAAATCTATTAGTGCCATGAACAAAACAACGCTTTGTGTAGTAGTATCCAAACATTTGTTACCTGAAGGAAGCTATTACTCAAATTCTTTGAGTCAACTCCTGGAGGCAAGTTGTAGTTCATGGGTGAACCGCTGGGGCCACTCGGATAGTGAGTAGGTGGGGTTGCTATGAAGCCACCAGCTTTGCCACCAGACGGTTGCTGAAAGACAAAGGTGATTTAACATGCTGCATATTCGAATAATAATCATATAATAATATTAAGAGAGTTATTGGCGCAGTCGTTGAACACTTGATATGACGGGACCAAACTTGACATGACCAGGAACAATTCCCGCTGTATGCCAATGTGTATTTCAATTTACAAATATCACATGTACATTTAACTGGGGTTCTTACGGTTAAAGAAAACATTGTTATGCAACATGCACATATATGAAAAAATATTAAAAAAGTGCAAGTCAATCCATCCGGCCAGTGTCGTTGACTACTGCCTAGTCACTCTTAGAAAATAGTGGGTATATAGTGACCTGACAATAAAGAAAAATGTTTGAATGATTAGTCAGCACTGATTGTAATTTTTATGACTTACAGATGGATAAGAGAATGGTTGCACAGTAGGTCCGGGCAAACTTGGAACGCTGGGCATCTGTGGCATGGGAGGCTGAGGGAAGCCTATGAAACCTGGAGGCATTGGTGGTCCATTGATGTCAATTAGTAATGCATCACGACCTGGAAATAATGAAATAGGTTACACAATTAATAAAGTTGAAATATCTATATTAAAAGTCATAATTCGAGATCTAATGTCATACTACGAAAACATTTTGTTTATTTGTCTGTAAGTCCATATTTCTTATATGAAGTCATCGTTATTATCATTTAATTTGACAAGACTTTTACTGGATAATAATGGTAGTTTTTTTTTTAGTTTCACACTGACGAAATTGGAAACAAGTCAGTCTTTAGTTCATGCAAAATACGCACTAGAAATGGAGTTGCTGAAACAATAGCCCCTACTACAACTAATCTTTACTTGATAATAAAAATGTTTGATTCTTACCCTCTTCCTCCCTCATGACCTGTTCATCAGGCTCATACTCTACATTGTATTTCTTAGCTATCTCTATCAGATATCTCTCTACAAGTATTTTGGGTGGGCTCTGAACAGACATCTTGTGTTTCAGTTTGTCACTTATTGTGTTCACATCTTCACTGCGACATGCATCTGCATAGATTTTACCATACTTTGCTGTCAGTAAGTCAGAAATAATCTTGAGCTCCTGAAAAAAAAAGATTAATTAGTAATACTACAATGAAAAATTTAAAAAGCAAAAAAAAATATTTATATCCTTTTCATTATTTTATTGACCAGTTTGGTTGCCACATTTTTATAAAACTTATTAAACATTAAAATTAGAACCTTCACTTATAATCAAACACGAAATAGACAACATGAAAAACTTGTAATTTTATACAAATTGTACAATATGAGCTCTTAGTTAATTTTGTAAACATTTACAATAAATAATTTCTTAACTATTACCTGTACATCTGTGTGCATTCGCGGTGCAACCCAAATAAGACTTGATATGGCTTCAGCCAAACCTTCGTCTAATTCTTTCATTTGAGTAACAAGGCCAAATCTTGCCAGTATCAGATCACAGTACATTTCTACTATCTCCATTGCTTCCACTATATAATCCTCTCTAAAAAAAATACCCATTAAAAAATATGTAAAACTAGGACAACAATCTTGCAGATAAGTTGTTCAAAGTTTACAGAAATCGTATCAAATGAATAATATTATAGTAATACCTGATTATATGCTCCACTCGAATCTTAGCCCGTTCGGTTTTACCCGCAGCAATATATTCCGCAATTTCTTTACGAGCCTTTAAAGCTAATTCAGTTTTCTTTTTTTCCAATAGTTTAAGACGGTTTATAGCCAGCCTTAAGTGTGTTTTGAGCTTCGTGTAATTCGGATTTGTAGAAAACATTTTGTGACCTTTACTTTAAAATTAATATCACAATTAAACTACTGATGAGTAAGACTTATTAAACACTTATTTGTTTGTTGCATGAATCATTGAAAAGGAATCATGGCTTGTTTTTAACACCTGTCAGTGCTTGTCATTGTCATATGTCAATTTATTATAATTCAATCTACGCATACTATATTGTAGTCTGCAATATTTTGTACATTACATTACGAGGCTTACAAAATGCTCTTCACTAAAACTTATGTGAATTCAAAAAGGAAAAAAAACGTAAAATTCATCATCTTCATTGCTGCTTATTTGTAGTTAAGGGTTGTTGATTAATCCAGTTACCATTAATTCAATAATCACGTTAGATTATAATCTAACTAGCTGTACTGTAAACCAATCATTACCAATTCAATGAAATATATCTTGATAATTTAATAACATTCTTGGGGGTTAATGGAAACAAAAGTTTTGAAAAAGTAACATTTTATTTTACTTTCATCATGTATTTAATTTTAAGTACACAGATAATACAGGACATTTATAATATGATCTTACATATAACACTACTACAATATTACAGATTCAACACAAACCATTTATTTATATATTTTTTTTATTATAATTGTGAAAATGCATTCATTGAGCATATTTATCAGATCATTAGGCTTACGAGTATAATTTGCGTTCTTAATTTGGCACAATAAATTTGTAACAAAAATATAATTTTGTACATATGTAAACAATTGATACATCAAATGTTTTTAACAATACACAGGTTACTTGTTCGATAATCTTATAACACTTTTAAAAAATAATCAAATAATACTGGCTGTTTTAGAAGATGACAAGTAACGAATAAACAAGTTATATCTAAGACTATTTACAAAATGCAACCATATACCTAATTGATTAACACTGATCTTGAACATTCAAGTTAACATCTAGCATTTTTGATAACCACCGAAAATTGACAAAGAATTTTAAGTAATAATACACAATACTATAGTACAAATGAGTTTAAAATTAAAATACTGATAAGCAAAAAAAAAACTAACAGTCAAGCTAAGCTCACATCTTAAATATTGTCCTGTGTGAACTATTCATTTATTGTCACAATAATTCCTAATTGTTGTTGTTTAACAATAATAAAATAGTAAATATATACAAAATGTTATAATCGTGATAAAATGATTACAAAAGATCAAGAAACTAATGTCAAAATAATACTGCTTGGTTGCAAAATTACTCCGAACCGAGTGCTAGTGGTATAAAGTTATACAATACATCTAAACATTCAGTCATTTTCTACATCGACACTACGCTTCTTCTCAAGCCTACTGAGCGTGTTTTGGCAGTCGTCGTGGAGAACTACTGTGGTCGCACTAACGCTTGAAGGACTATGCGAGTGCGTTATATTTGTGCGGTTACTGTCTGCTAAGTGTTCTAATTCATGGCTCTCTAAATTAGGCACTCCCGAACAGATGGAACTGACACGAGAGATAGATTTCCTTTCTTCAGTTGTCGACTCTCTACCAGAAGTTTTCCCAAGCAATTGAAGGAGGGAACAAAGAAAGAAGGTGGCGTACACCCAACTGACAGACATGATTAACGCCAAAAAAGCGCCGATCTGAGAATAGGGTAATAAATTTGAGCGTAGTAAAAATATTCCAGCAAAGCCCGTGGTCAGTGCCGCCGCTGCCGTAGGCCCCGAGGAGGCCGTCAACGCATATTTAACTCTAGTAGACTTTGTGCCACTAGCGTTTGTATAACTTAAAGCGTAATGAAGACTAAAATCTACAGCTAACCCTGCTGACGTTGATATTGCTACACTTTCTAATACATTTAATTTCCACTCATTTAACACTAATATGGCTATCGTAACTGTAGCTGAGAAAACCATCGCTAACAATGCACATATACTGATGACAAAGCTAAAGGTAGCCGGTATAAGAACTATAAATCCTAAGCTAGCGGACAATATTAAAGCCATCACAGTCCCACTCGCTAATGTTTTCTGTAAATCGTAAAACTGCAGATCAGATAAAAACCAACCGTTGCTCATCCCCGGAGGAGCAGACTTCAGTTGGTGTTCCGACCAATTTTCCACTTGTACAAAAAAATTATTCATTGCCGTGTACGACATTGAATATGGAATCACACTTTCAAATTCTACAACAATTGCCGACACGTTAGGCGGATTGGCGCTCCTTAGAAATTTAGGACCCGCCACTCCTGGCATAAAAAGTTCCCTTGGAGTTTGATACAATGATTCCATTGCTGCTAAAATACAAAAGTCAAAAACTTCTTTTGTATACGGAAATGTTGAAGATTCACAACAAGGTGTTCTATTTATTTTATCAATATTATCAATACACCTTCTGCTCATGAACATTCTGAAGCTTTCAATAAAACAATTGGGTAATAATGGACCAAGGGTATGTTGATAAAATGGTTGGCTTTTTATATTCCTACAGAACTCTGCCAACCACACTTGTGACTTAGAATCTGATATAGAAAACTCAGTATCAAAAACTAAATGTCCAGTTGAGGCGGGATCCATGTGGTTACCATTATCAATTGCTTTAACGCCCCATATCCATCTTAAAGGCATTTTACTACCAACACCTAAGTCTTTGCCAAATCTTTCGAACAAAAATCTTTCTCTGTACTCCATATCATACATTTCAAATGGATGGGAGGTCTGAAACAGCTGAAACTGTCTGGAATCTGGTAATTTAAGTCCGGGAGTGTAAAAAACTACAACAATACTACCAACTCCTATAGCACCCAAAATTACTACAATACCTATGTATGATTTTGTAACAAATGCTATAATAAACCTATTCAAAACAACTCTGATATCCTCTCCAATTTCATTAATAGCTTTATGAATCACAATGTTCCATGGTTTTTTACTAGTTGAGTACAATTTAACATCTAATATAAATACTGATACTGGCAACCAGCTTATCATGAGTAAGAAATTAACTAATACTGCGGTACCAGCAAACACACTGAAACAGTTTATAGCCGGAATGTAGCTAACATATGAAGCAAAGAATGCGACTGCCGTTGTCAAAGTAGTAATGAACATTGTAAGAATAGAATGCCTCATAGTCTCCTCTAGGATTTGGACTAGAATAGTTTCACCAGCGCTAGAAATGTTTTTTGTTTCCGTGAGTTCACTCCCCTGCATCACAATATTATCTCTTATCAGCTGACTGCTTATCGTCTTCCATATTTTGACATAAAGGAATGCATCATCAGCTCCGATTCCTATCACAACAACTATTACTAATAAATTCATGAAGGGAAAGAATTCTAAATTGAACACATATATGTATAAGAAGTATGCAACGCCAAGTGTGTATGAGATAGCTAGGAATAACAATATAGTCAATACAATAGATTTTGTATAGACCCATACACATATAAATACAAAAATACCTCCCAAACCTATCAACCATGTGTCCTGAATTATCCATAGATCAAAAAGTGCATTCTTCAATCCAAAGTCTACGGCAGGAATGTTAAGAGTATCATAAGACCAATTTGAACTTTGCAATTTTTGATAATAAGGTAGAGCAGTACTGCTGCAAGCCAGTGGAAGGAAAATCATTGCATTTCTAACAAATGTGTTATTAAACATAGGCGGAGTGAAAGCATCGCCATCTATTAGATAAAATAGCAAATTGTACACAGCATCATACTGTGAACAATATTTTGGTACCTTACACTGATTTAGTTCACATGATGCCATTAATTTGAAATCATGAAAATAACTGGCACATTTCTTTAAAATTACTACTGCATTAGTAACATCATCTTTTGTAACATTCTCACAAGACGTCTTGCCTGACATTATCGCTATATAATTTGGCACACTCCACACTGGACAGCACATCTCCTCATCACGCTCAGATCTCTGACATAACTTATAATACTCTTTACCACCAACTTGAACTAATAGTGATTGCAATTTACATAGTTTTTGAACATTTTCAAATTCCAGCAAGGATGAGTTTTCAGAATTAGAAACCACTAAATGAGCATAATCGGAAACTGGAGCTCCACACATACCGGTTGCATAATTGTGATGAATCTTGTCAGGAGTCCGCTGCATAGCTTTTAACGATACCCACTGTTTCCTTGTATGATTTTTTAACATTTCTGCATTTACATCTTCATATGAAACATTTTTTCCAAATCCCCAATGAACATGATTGTTTCCTGTCGATTTGGAACTTGAATTATCTAATATCTCAATTTTGTTTTCAATGCCAGTAGAATAGTATTTTTGTTTCTTCTTTTTGTTTCGACCCTTATTCTTAGTCCGGTCGTGATTTATTTTTACCTTATTTTGAATTCGGTTGTGGTAGGTATGGTTCATACGCTTTTGATCGGCTATTTCTTTAGGGTTAACTGCGAGTCTTTTTGACGGCCTTGTTTCATCGATGAGATTTTCCCAAGCAATAAAGCGATGAGCTAACGATGTTCCTCTGGTTTCGAATCCCACAATGGGGTCCGAAAATGACGGCAACTCGTGACATATCAAAGGAATCACAGTCAAAATTGTTAAAACAACGATAATTACAAACATATAAAGGTAAGAGTGACGAACAATGAACCTGGCATAAAGTGTTAACATTTTTGTGTAACGATTCTATAGAACTCATAATTATTTCTTATGCCATTCTTTGGACTGGTGAAACTGGTACGTTTTATCAAAATAAACTGAAAATATGTTTAAAAATCAAGCTACATTTTTGTTATTACATTCCATAACTCTTAGTCGGAAATTGAAATTCGGAGTGATGTTTTTATGGCAAGAAAAACAATGACGCATAACTGCTTCTATTGTCTATTATTATCACAGATTCAAAGATTATGTTCTGACTATGATCAGCTGTCTGAAAAACAGATTATAAATCAACGATGCTGGTTGATTATTTAGTAGATGTAGATTTATTTTCGTAATAGAATACTCATAAGATTTATTTATAACATTCTAGTATTAAACTCAAGAGTACAATTTATTTTTATCCTTTATATAGGCTAAATGGTGTCTCGCTTTAGCCAGTGGGACTTTGTTGAATTTGTTTCAAATTGGCTTGAAAAGTTAATTGAATTTTAGAGGTTTTGTCTTCGTTACTGTTGGTTTTTGGACATTAGGATTTAGTATTTGAAACAGATTGTGTTTTTCGCGAACAGTAAATCAGAAATAATTTCTCAAACTATGAGGTGCTTTACGAAGCCCGCTAAACAGCTTCACATTGAACTAAACCTGTTCAGATAAAACTTACTTGTGTAAGCAAAATTGAGAGCTGACAATTATAATTTTGTCTATACACGTAAGTTTAAATGCGTTTTTTAGCGTGCGGTTTAAGTCAGAGTTATGTTTAACGTGAAACATTTTTGGTTCTAACAATGTCACGAGGAGAAAAATAATCGATGGATTTAATTTGAATATAGTGCTTAGTTATTTAAAACTAACACGATTTTTACTTATGGCAATATTTTCTTTGTCTATGGACTCTTGTGATCACAAGACTTCTTCGTTTTGAGTTTTCTGTCAAGGCAGTAATTGGAGAAAAAAAAGGCCGTCCCTTTTGGGATCTTCTGGTTCAGCAGCTCCAATTGACTCAAAATCATCCAACATGAGGTACTTCTTAACGTATTTGCTGGTGCTCCTTGTGGCAATTGTCATACCGATATTTTCTATGTACTATGTCTTGAACGGAAAGGGTGAGCAAATAAGTTTCGGATGGTTCCTGGAAAACACGTCCCCATACATGTGGGGTACGTTGGGAATAGCTTTTGCAGTAGCTTTTTCCGTGGTGGGCGCGGCTATGGGGATCCATACGACGGGAGTGAGCATAGTCGGAGGAGGTGTCAAAGCTCCGCGTATCAAGACGAAGAATTTGATCTCTGTCATCTTTTGTGAAGCTGTGGCCATTTACGGTTTAATTACTGCGATTGTGCTGTCCGGAATGCTTGAGAAGTACACGGAACCCTTAACTGACTTAGCCATCAAGCAACAGAATTGGTTGGCCGGATATGTGATGTTCGGTGCCGGGCTGGCCGTCGGTTTGGTGAACTTGTTCTGCGGTATTGCTGTAGGGATTGTGGGATCAGGAGCCGCCCTCTCTGATGCAGCTAATGCAGCTCTTTTTGTTAAGATCCTGATTGTAGAAATTTTTGGATCAGCCATCGGTCTCTTCGGCCTTATCGTCGGCATCTACATGACGTCAAAGGTTAAAATGGGTAACCAGTAATTGAAGAAAATACTTGAAGTTAAGTGTAAGTAAAAATTAATTGACTTACTAACATATGTCAGACTAACTACTACTAATTTACTTTTTTTAGAGTCATACTTAAGTCACAATGTATCTGAATCTTGCCATCCACTATTACATCATTATATCATAGATTATTGTTTTAAAATTAAATAAACAACACACATTTGATCTACTTTCTGTACCTGAATACAGGAATACTGAACTTTTTATTTCTTGCACAAAACAATTTAAAGTGTAATGTGATAAAATGATGGCAGAGCTGGCACTGTCCAGTTATAGGTCAGACACAAATAACATTTTAATGTTTTGAACCTATGAAAGTTTTATACATGGACTCTACAGGATATTCTTGTTCAAACAGTTGACGATTCTATTAATATTTTGAAAAATTAATTGCACTAAACACTTACTAATTTTTTTGTAATTTTAATACATATTTTGCACTAAAAATACTTGATATTCTACTACCATACAATATTGTCTCATTCATTGGTCTTCATATTTTTTTCAGTAATTGAACATTTTTCTATTATTTTTGGGATCCATTGGGATTTATATTATTCTCAAGGTTAACATTTCTCCAACCTAGATATAGCTTTATAAACATTGTTCGAGTCTCATAGAGAAATAATTTATAATGCAAATTTACCAGTTTGGCTGGAACGATGGATGTCTTTTACTTTGATAACAAAACTGCTTTTCTGAACTGAGTTGGATATTTAGAGTGTAAGAGTGCTTAGTATACTGACCTGAGTTTTTTTTTATTTATTTTTACCATTGTGACACATTATACTAAAGTTCAGTTATTTCTAGAGCCTGCTAAGTATTAATTAATTAGTATACATTGAGACATTCTGAAGAATACAGAACAGACTTTATTCTGCACTATGTAATGAGACAATCTTAAAAATACAGATCATACTGTATTTTTTTTATACTATTTCAATGTATATTTTGCACAGGGTGATCATGAAAAAATGTCACCTTGTAAGAGTCATATTTATTTTGTCTTTCCAGTGTACAGCACTGGACCATCCGGCCTTGACCTTCAAATATTAAATCTGTGACAGCCAGTGCTCAGCGCAAACATCAATCACAAGTGTGAAGTTTTCTAAGTTAAGTGTTGGACTTGTGTACGTCTCTATCAAAATATATTATGTTGATTTTATTTATGAAATTTAAATGAGGTTTCGTTTCTATAATTGATAGGCAACTGTTTTAATAATAATCTGATCTTAGCACCACTTTTGATTCAACGATTGTAATTTATTGGTTAACACCCTTTTTGTGTCATAAGTATATTTTCTAAGCTTGTTTTAAAGTTTAATGAATTAAGCTGCATAGACTTAACTGTCGCATTAATTCAACTTAGAATAACTGTAGGAGATAATTCCTTATTATTTAAATAATTCAAATACTTTTGTTTTCTTATTAGATTCAATATTGTGCTAAGATGTTAGATAGTTTGTAAAACATGTCTGGATTGTATTGGAGTGTTTTTGAATACTTATAATCTATAGGGTTTGTGTTGTTACCAATTTTACAGTGATCCCGGTCTAACAATGACTAGATACTCATTGCAAGATACTAGCACTAGTTTATCCATATATTTATTATATTACATAACTTCGTATAGTGTTAACATCGACATTTAGTAGATTTCATTGTACCACTGCTGAATGGAAAGGTGCTCAAAATAGTTTAAAACTATGCAATGCAGTGTCTAGTCATTATTGTAAGGCTTAAACATTCCATGAAAACTACAACTTGTGAAAACTGATTGGTTCAACAGATGTAAACATTTTGTATATAAGTTACTTTACTATATTTTTTCAACTAGCAACACAGGAACTTTTGTTACACTATGGCTGAATATCCCAATCTGTCTGTTGTATACGTTAGCTTACGTGTTTTAAGATGCTTACAAATAACGTAGCCGTCTATATTTTGAAATTCATAAGGAGTGCATGTTACTTGTAGTATAGGAAATTTAATAGAGATTTTATCCCTTAGTCAAATAACCAGAAAACCGATTGTTTGATAATTGTCAATTTATATTGATGAAAATAGAAAACGAAACTTCGAATTTTTTTTATCCGATATCGACATTAAATCATTGAAATATTCTTGTATGGTTTATTAAATGTTCCCAATTGTAAATATTAGTTTGCTTCCTTGCACTTTTAAATCTTACTAATTTATTGTTAAATATGATTATCCATTTTATGAACAGCGATGTAAAAGCCATATGTTTATGGTGTACATTGTTAGGCACAAATTGAGTGCAAAAATTTTGCGAGAACAAGAGTTTAGTATTAACAGAGCATTACGTGAACTGTTTACTGATGCGATAATATATTTGTGCAAATGTAGATATTATGTATGTTGAATAAATAGCTAAAACTTGAAGGGGTTTTATTTCTTTCTTCCTTTCATTAGTTTAATTTCAAATATGGTAATGACAGCTAGGAGTCACATGATGTACGTCAGGTGATCGTCATGTCATTGGTGACGATATGACACGATTTGTAATTTAATATTTGTAAATTGATTTTGGCTGGTCACGTTTTTCGGTTGCCATTAGGAACATAGTAATGAAAAACTAAGCCAATGGTAACACAATAAATTGTTAGAAATGATTTGAGTTCGAATTGGTTCAGTCGTATGTCTTATAACGAAGTATTTGTGAAGCTTTAATAATCTGTGAACTGCAGTATTACATGGGGGAAATAATACAACATCAATAATTTAGCAATAAAATATTTTATTTCAATATAAAACACTTTAGATGTACAGCTATACTATACAATTCCAGAAAGAGGTACCTAAGACCCAGTTTATCACGAAGCGGTATGTATTAATTGAAATGAGCCCAAAATGTACGCCTTGCTTCGAATTTTCTAAGCATATTTTCAACTTATTCACTAAATCGTACGCCTTGTACAAGATACTGAGAAAAAATATCAGATTTCACTTTAACTGCGATGTTTTTGAAATAACTTTTTTTTTTTTTCTAAAAACATTACGAAGAATAATTTGTATATTGCAATTAAACAGTTTATTACTATTCAATATTTTTTTTTAATTCTTAGAAAACTGTATTGTGCAATATTTTGAAGAAAAAAAAAATATGGCAAAATTGGAGATTATTTAAATAAAGCCTTTAAGCTTCGAGTTTCCTATAAAGACGCTAACTAAATAAATCTGTCATGTTTACGTCGAAATACGATGTGTAAAAATTCTATTATATTTACAAAATAGGTGGACTCTTCGTTAAAACTAACAAAATGCACACAGACACTCGTTTACGGTCGACTATTTACAAGTTTTTTTTTTTTTCAGAAAACAAATATTTCATACAATTTTACCTTCTATTTTAAAGCACTAAATTTCGCATCGAACATTCAACACGGTACACTATGCACTCGATAGTTTTGGTTTTTCTTATATAAAAATAAATTGTTTAACATTTGATTTAATTTACTTTTACACAATAAAGCTATTAAACTGCTAAGTTATTTACATGACTGCCTTTGGATGTCATTTTCCTAATGAATTACATTTAATCTTTGCACAACACCCGGTTTAGTGTTAAATGTATTGAAATGTAAACGCGCCGTGCCATGCGTATATAATGAATTGAGCTTAGTACTTTGTTAGTACTATCTTACTTTTGATTAAAATTAATGCTAATAAATGCAACTGACAATTTATTTCACTCAAAACTAATCAAATCAACTCTTTAGAGTCTTGTCTATGCTATAGGATCATTAAATTCACCAGGTGTCTGACTGAACGCCTCGTCAAATCAACGGGTGGACACAATCTGGTCGATGCGGTGCTGGGTGAGTACTATATTCCCAAAAAGCACATATAGGTTACGAGATAGGAAAAACAAATGACATTTATTAAAAAATTTAAAATTTAAATTGGGTGAAGAAATTACTTTTTTGATTGAAAACAAATTGATATCTCTGATTGTGTTTTCCAAAGAATAAGAACGGGATGATAATACGTGTGATAGTTCTAGTAGTGGAAAGTCACGGACACACAGTTTGTAATCAAAATTATAAACACGCCCTACAATTACAATTAAAACTAAATCAATCTTACATCTATTTAAAGCATAGACAATAATAAATAGCCGTTACTTGCTATGCTATGGCAGTGGGTATCGAGTTGTGACAGTCTTTATAGAAATTCATATGAGCTATTTACTTGATAATATCCAAACTACAACGAAATTAAATAAATTACACATTTAACTAATTGAGATTCATTGGAAATCTTGTACTATATTGTCTTCATACTCGGGTTTCTGCGTCGTCTTCAGTGGTAGACTTCCTACAACAGTACAACTCTGTTGATCCATTGTTCAATATAATAGTGGGATGTACATAACGCATGAAAGAACTACAATGTTTATACATAAATAATCAACACACACAGCCACAATTCCACAAAAAAATATTTTACAAGACACGTCTATGGACTAAATCATAGACAATTTTTTGGATTGTATTGAATTTATTTTGTCTATAACATTTTATAATACACGTTTAGAATCACCGCCATGACACTAGAATTACGTTCAGAAACATTTTACCTTTGAATTTCCATAGTGAATGAATAAATAGAAAAAAGTGAACGTGAAATTCCAGACATGAAATCGCGTACTTTGATGTTTTGTGCAATAAATGTATCCGAACGTAATTAATATAAAATCTAATATATTTTACATGCACAATAACATTGAATAGAACTTTACCTCATCCCTACGATGGTTGCAGATGATTTTGCGCACGGCAACACCACCAGTTAGCAAAGCAAAAGATGATTTACAATGAATTTTTCTCATATAACCGCCACCATCTATTGAGAATTCATTACACATTATTTTAATTAATATTGTGTCAAATCAAGAATATAATAACTTCGTAAATCTAAATTTTATCTTCTTAGTAAAGTGTATAGTATAACCATTGTCCCTTGAAATTGAAAGCGTATTTATTATAATTGTTTTAATTTATATCACGTAAAACTAAAATTATTAAAAATAACATTCAGTTATTTCTGTCAGTAGAATTATTTTATTAAAGCTTTAGTTAGTTGTTCTGTTATTTGCATTACAACCGACATATTCTAGTAAAAAAAAAACAGTAGATTATTGTAAAGCAAATTATGGTTAAAAATGATCAAATAAAGAACTGACAGGCGGTATCAAGTAACACAGGCGAGGACAGAAGAGATAATAATATTGTCTTATCATTTTTTTTTTGTTCAAATGGAAGTCAAGCGATGTACTAATGAAAGATATGTGTCAGCAATGATATATTTTGAAATCATGCAAAATAATATTTGGAAGTAGAAAGAACCCATGCTTCAATGATTCTAGCAAACATATAAAATAGAAATAATGATAACAATAATGTAACAAGCACGGAAAACTTACTCGCTCGTCTCCCCCATAGTTGCGAGAGGTGCCATCTGTTGTTGATTTTCACCTGTAACATAAACATAAATTAGACTAATATTAACAGAGGTTTTATTGAGTAAATTAATGGGAACTTCGTGGCAAACACTTCTCTTGCTTCATTTTAAATAAATTATTATAGCTTAAAGTTGTTATTTTTGCTTCCAAAAGGTATATGAAACATCAAATGTGTTTATATAAGGGTCAAAAGGTAACACGAACGTCTGTACCTGTGTGTGCGCTGTGGCGCGCGTGCGATGCATGCGCCCCCTCGCGCAATCCTATATGATCCTCTTCCGCTAAAGTAACAAAACACACAAGCGTGCTAAACTAATAACCATAAACAAAATGAGAATAAATAAACAAAAAAAAAGACTCTTTGGTGCTTTGGTCCACAGAAATTATCTACACTTCGTAAAATTACGTCATCACTTTCAACTTAAAGAAAATATTAAAACAAACTAAAAAGGCTTTAACATAAATTAAATGCAAAACAAAATCCACACTATCAGTACTAATTTGGCACTTACCCGTGTAAGGGAACAGATATTTGTCGTGTGTGTGATGTTTATCCGATCCTTCCGACATTCTATCGTTATATTCCCCGCCGTAATGGCTTTCCATCTTTCTCTGATAATCATTCTTCAACATAGTCGCTATACCGGAGTCCCTGAAATCCCGCGAAGGATAACTATCATGGTCTCTTGTGGTCACTCCCGAGTCCCGGAAATCCCTTGAACCGTATACATTAGGGTCACCGTTCAAGTACTTCGTTGGACTGTAGCCGTATTCTGAGGTCCTTGATGCCGGTAGATATGTTTTGGAGCCGTAAGGATTTTGTGGCAGCCTGTACATTGTAGGCGAAATAGGATAGTTTGGGTCGTAAGGCATTTGTTTTTCCGTATCGTTGGGTAACACGCCGTACAAGAGCTCTTCGTCCATTACACCATATCTAGAAGTTAAAAAAGGTATTAAAATATTTAGCTTCGAGTCTCAAATACATTTACCAATTTTCTTTTCTAGCTGACAAATGCTACATATTTTATATCTTTTTTATTTGATTGTTAACTTTATTATATAGACCTGTTGTCTAGTGGCAGCCGCGAGGCGTCTACACTGGCAACGTATGTATCATGTACGTTTTCCAGTATGGAGGGCTTTAGGCGATGACGGCCGAGGTAGACGCCGGAGGTGAGATCGGGCGGCAGCTGCGCGGGCAGCGGGTTGGGCAGTGGGTTGGGTGACGGTGAAGCCGCGCTCAACGCGTCCTGCTCCGAGCCCGTCTCCTGGGACCAACGGCCCATGTCCGGACGGTTTCCTTCTGGTGGAAAGAAACCAGTTTAGTAGTGTAAAGACGTGAAAAGTTGTCTGAATTTTTATAAGTTTTTTGGTGAAGAGAAAGGGGATACCTTCTCTGATGTTGGATGGCCAGCGCGGCGCGATGCCGAGGGGTGCGCCTTCCGTGATGTTTGGTAGATAGCTGCCGCCGTTGCTGCTGCTGTTGCGCTCTCCTGTGTGGATACAGGACACTTATTACATGCACTAAACTAATTAATAAGAAAGTATTGTAAGCAACTGGTTGTTGTCGTTAGGCACTAACTGTTGGGTGCCGGCGGGTGGCTGGAGCGGCGCGTGCTGGTCTCGTCGTCATCGCTGGAGTGGCTGGAGGCGAGGTCGAGGCTGCGCGCACTGTCGCTGTCGCTGTCTGTGCCCTCCGTACCCTCCGCGCCCGCCCCCATGCCCCGCTCGGTTCGCTCGTCTGCCCCCGCACGCTTACGACGACGTCTCCCTTCATCTTTAACAACATTTGTAAAGATTCTTATGAAATCGATGTTCAGTAAAATGCAAGCACCAAGAGCGCTTATCTAATAAATGTCACAGGTAACAGATTGATCAACATTATTAACTACTAACAAAATATTGTCATATGTACCGTCTTTCCTGGTATGCAGCGAGGAGTCGAAGCCCCTGAGGTAGGCTGGCATGTCGCTGGCGCTCGTGTTGTAGTTCGACGTCGACGTGCTCGTGTGCCGCAATTGACCGTCGCTGCGACTGCCCCAATTACACATATTATTTAATATAAATACGAAACTAATACACGTCATGATAATCATCTGAACGGTACGGTACGGAAATATCAATATTTTAAGTAAATAGCTTGAAAATTATTCAAACGCTTAATTTCTAGCTGATCTTCATATCCAATTACATTGTATCTGCAAATTAGTACTAAACAGCGTTAGTAGTTTTAAATGCTAAAATAAAATTGAATGAGCTACGTAGTCACCTATAAGGACTGGAGCTTGTTTTTGTTGTGGAGCGAGATGTTGTAGATGATGCCGATATCCCGATATTGCGCAGCTGCCGGCCCGGCTCGCCGCTGTGATACGCCAGAGCAGATCTGAAGATAAATAAAACGTAAGATATCTCTCTCACTAAGTCATAAAAACATTAAGCTCATTAGACGAGTATAAATAAATACCGGTTTGCTTGAGAGAGGTTTGCAGCGCTGGAGCTGACTATAATGGACGTGTCAGCGAGTGGGACCTTTTTTCCTAAGCACCTAAGAACAGTCCTGAAACAAAAGTTTTACTTCATCATATTGGAACACCGAAGGAGTCAACACTAAAGGAAATAACTTTAGTTTGCGGCTGTGGATATTTCAAAAAGAGAGAATTAAGCTATTGGAATGGCGAGGTATACCATATGGTTTGAATGGCACGTACCTGCGAAGGTTCTCGCGAACACGCACGTTGAGCAGCACGTGCCCGAGAGCGGCGGCGGCGGCGTGTAGCGTGAAGGCCGCGGCCAGCAACGAGCTGAGCGCGTTCCGACGCGCACCCGCCTCGCTGCCCAGCACCAGCGCGCTGGCCCACGACACGCACAGCAGCGGCAGGCAGATTATACTGATCGCTAGCAGCATCCTGCACAAATGTTAATTTATTGTAAATTTCCGGTATCCAAATGTGACAAAGCATTAATTGATCATCATACTAAAATTCGACATAAAAAATATACTGTTACCGTAGATTGCCGAATCCAGTGACGTGGTCCCTGACGGTGAAAGCGGCGCGCGTGGCACCAGCAAGGAACACCACGGCGACGGCAGCGTACACAGCGGCTGGTACCACCACCCACCACACCACGGGCTCGTGGCAGCTCACCCAGCAGCTGCACGGATACATTTGTTAAGTAAATATATTCCATCAGATTGTTGACTTACAAATTGAAACTTAACATTAAAGCCCCTGGATTTATCTCATGTTACTTACAACAGCGCATTGCCGTATTGGTGCGGGGTGTGCGCAGCGGCAAGTGCAAGAGCGACAGCAGGCGCGGCGTAGGCAGCAGCGAGCGGTGCGGCCAGGCCGCCATGGTTGACATCGCGCAGTTCACGCAGTAGCCGGCGCAGCTGCCACGCCTCGCAGCCCGCCCAGCCCAGCGCCGCCAGCCACCAGTAGTGCAGGGACATCGCTATTACCTTGCAACCGAACTGAACACACAAATTCTTTAATAACAGAGAACCTTACACACTAAACTCAGAACTGATTATTGGCCACGAAGGGCTTATTGAGAAACTGCTTAATACTGCTAAGAGACGAATGTAGTTTACCTCGTTTTGTACCAAAGAATTCCTCGCTTTGAGAGCGATGAGATAAAGTAGCTCCGCCATGAAGACGCAGAATATTAGGTGCTTATGTATGGAGTTGGAGACGGTGGCGGCGCCTCCTCGCATCAGACACAACGCTACCCACGTCGCCAGCAGAAGTGGCAGCGAGATGCTGAACGCCGTGTATGACGTCACCGACTCCAGTAACGACGGCTCCGGTATCAACTGCCAACAACGAAATATCAATAAACGTCACGTGATTCACAACTAATGCAAGCAACTGTCGAGTATTTTAAAAGAATAATATCTGTGCTTGTACGAACCTCAATATCAACTTCGTCGACCAATACAGCGAAGGTTGATAGATGATTGCAGGTGCAATTAACTCGCAAAGGTTCATCGGAGTAGGGTGACCAGTCGTAGTCTATTTCAGTGTGGCAGCCGACACGGGACCATTCACCGGATCTGAGTAATTAAAATGAAATTAGAACTCAAAACATTCCAAACATGCAACTTTGTTTAAAACGAAAAAATGAATACCCTGTCAACGTTGACCAGTGGACGCATTGCGGGTTAGTTCTTGAGCCGAATGTTTCTCTGTTTATATCTAACCATAACTGCAGTCTAATTGGTTTCTTTAATCTTATCCCGCTCAGGCTTTTGTAGATTAGTTTCTTTTTATCAGCTTCTTTGCTCGAATTAACTCCATCTTTGGTTTTATCGTTGGGTTCCATAACTAGAGCCATAACTTTCAAGCCATCGCTGTCTATTTTAATAGCTTTTTCAGCACCATACATAGAAATGTTTTCTTTTAAATTTACTATGTCTTCAACTTTGTCTTGTTTTTTGAAGGCGGGCTGAATGACAACTGGTCCGTGATTTTCGTTATTCTCGTCATCGTTGGAATGCGACCAAGGATTCCTTGACTGAGAGTTGGTGCCGATGTTATTTGTGTGCAATTGATGATTGTGGCCCTTATTAGCGTACACGACCCCTAAAATATTTACGAAACAATTGTTTAAATGTTTAAGATTAAAATAAACAATCATATAACATCTTCGTCAAATGAAATACATAAATAAAACAAACTAAAAACACTATAGCATCCATTCAATTAAGTAATCATCATTAGTTGGTCTGACAAGTTCTGAATTAAACACACTTTGAAACACACGTCTCGTATTTGTAAGCCCAAATCTCACCTGTTACATCATTCATGTCCAAGCTATCGTTCTCACTGGCCTCCCTTCTCCAGACCTGGTCGGGAACGAATAGCGCGAGCTGGAGCACGGGCGAGCCAAGCGTGACATTGATGCCCCAGCGACGGCTCACGGAGTCATCGGTCCGTAGTGGCAGGAGCTGGGACGTGTTGCGCGAGTACTGCATGTACGCGAACACAGCGCGGGACTCGTATACTGATACTATGTTCTCTGTAATTACGATATAAAATATAAGTACTGGATAACGTTACTCAGATATTTGGAATGCGTTTTTCTCAAATTTTTCAAGTCTTACTTATTAAACTTGCCAAGCGTAATATGTTGGTTTCAATACTTTATTTCTTCAAGTTTTGGACATCGCACAGTTATGTTAGCAATTTAAGTTTATGCGGCCAAAGAGCCTTTCTTATCTTCAAAGTATTTACACATAAACAGGTCTAAGGTCTTTTAATTCACTGATGTCCATAAATGATCCAACTCACCTTCCGTATTGCTATTAATCCCAAGCAAATCTAATGGCAGTAACACTCTCGAATATTTATCGAACTTATTTTTGTTCTTCACATAATTGTTGTATTTTGGGAATGAGACCGTGGGACTGGATGGTTTCTTTGTTTTTGCTTTGCTGTTACTATAATAACCAGGTTGTATGGGGGAATGTATGAATGCCGAAGTATCGGGTAGTACCACACGCTCAGTTGTTATGCTTTCCCCGCTATAACGGTTTAATTGAGTAGGTTCGAAACCATATATCGATTCTGCAGTTACAATATCGACGCCAATTACTGTAATAAATAAATAACCGTTAGAATCAATATTACAATGAAAATTTGTTACTTGTGTAATTATTTCACATACCCAAATCACTGGTGACGATTTCAAAGGGGCTGGTGTACGTATCATGCTGACTCTCCGACAGCACTGCTATATATTTGTCAAACTTTTGCAACAAATGTTCGACGCCGTGTCCAGTCAGTTGCCGAATGCGTTGCCACTCCTTGTCGTACTCGATGTTCAGAATTGTGTTTGCTGATTTGATTATATTCTGTAGAACAAATATTATTATATTGTTGTACGGTTTTTAGCATTTCATTGTAATGTAACATTTTTACCCTGATCCTACTTATGCAAAACTTAAGTAAATTATCTACGACTCTGATTATTTGTAGTAACGTCTTATATTTTTCCATTGATCCCTAATCGACAGTTCCCAAGTACAATGTATTAGTAACTCACTCGGACATAATCCTTGTCCTGGCTGTGTGTGAGGTTCAGGCCGGCTTGGCGCAGCTCGTGACGCAGCAGTTCCAACAGGATGCCCTCCGTCACCAGCAAGTCCGCGCCGAAAAGCCGAGGGGTGCGCGCGCACGCCGACCACACCTCCTCCGCGAGCCGCACGCTCACGAACGTGTTGACTGTCAGCTCGCCCGTCTCGATCTTGTGCAGCTAGTTGAGACATTGTTGGTTATATCAGTAAAATATCGTACCGTTTGACCGTAGCGTGTACACAAGTTTATAGTTAGTAAGATTGCAGGAAACCTATTGGATGACGAGAACAGAGTAATGTTCTTCGCAGGTCATTGATTTATTAGAAAATAATAAGTTACCTGTACTACTTATAAAACGGCTTAACTCACGTGCAACTCGGTGTCAGTACCGACTAGTTTCGAGCCCATCGGGGGCTCATCTTCAGGGTGAGTGGGAAGGGTACCATCGCGCGTTCGCGGCCCGTCGCTCACTGCGTACCGACACCGAGTTGCACGTGAGTTAAGCCGTTTTATAAGTAGTATAGTGAAATGTCTCACGAAAGTTTTAACAGTTTAATAAGTTACCTGCTTTCGAAGCTGATAAAATGTTTCAGTGGTGCAGTTAAACATATCGGGTTCCAGCCACGGCACTATTTGAACCTCGTCGCACATCCGCGTCGCTCTACCGCTGGACCCTGCAGGTTAGTAATTAAAGTTAATTGTGAAATAATCTACCGTCCAATTACATTATAGTTTAAATAGATTTTAAACAATACAAATAAAGCCAAAGAATTTTACGTGGGTTGGCCACAATTTTAGGTTTGATGCTTACCTGTAGGGCAATCAGTGATAGCTTCAACGCCAAACTTTGTCCGTGGCCACCAAACTCCATTTGAAAACGATCTTGGACATCCATCATAAATAACTGTAAAAATATTGAAAGGTTACATTAAAACATACTAATACAGACGTGAATGAAATACGTGACCACGATCCTGGTTAATTTGTTGCAGTTTCGTCCTAAAAATTATCAATATTTAGATGATTTTAAACACCTTTGCAGCCAGCGTTGGGCGTGACTTCAGCGTAGACGTTGGAGCAGGAGTCGCAGGCGCGGCCGATGACGCCGCTACGGCAGTGGCACTGTCCGCTGGTATCCTCGCACGAGCTGTTCAGTGAGCCCGCCGCGTAGCACTGACATGCCACGCAACCCTCGCCCTCCGGAGACTTGTAGTGGTTCTCCTAAGAGAATTCATCGCGATTAATTTAATGGATTTCAATGAAAGTCTTACTCATTCCTTGTATCAGTACATACCTTGCATCGGCAGCGACCGTCTTTAGCGGCGCAGTGCGGATGGTACCCGCGCGCTGCGTCACAGTCGCACGGCCCGCAGCCCGTCACGCCCCACCAGCCGCCCGGGCACTCCTCCTCGCGATGCTCGACGCAGCCCTCCGCTAGTTGATTAAACTTTGTTAAGTTGACGTCATCATACACGTAAAGTACTATTAAGAAGAAATGCGTGAATCACTACAAGACAAAGATTATATTACACATATAAAATTCCTGGGTCAGTTAATGTTTTTGAAAGAACTGGGGAACAAAAAATTTCAGTATAAGGATATAGAACGGATAGTAACACAAGAGGAAGGAAAGATAAAAAGGAAATCAATCGGATTCCCTTATATTACAAACCTGTCATAATGTATCCCTCAGCACACTTGCAGCTGTAACCCTTGTGCGTATCGTCAGGCACGCAAACGGCGTGGGGACCACAGGGGCGTAAATCGCACGCTGCCACGCACTGCGGACCCACGCGCCCGCGCTCGCACACGCACTCCGTGGTGTCCCACTCTGATTCGCATTTACTCTGCATATGAAGTAAAGGGTTAGTCAGATTTAAGTCGCAGCACGCATAATTCTAAGATAAAACGAATCAATTGGGTAAGAAGTAAAATACTAACATAGGGTGGACAGATTGAAAGCAAGCAATCCGCCTTCGATTGACATCCGTCACGAACATTCTCTCTGACTGTTGGCCGGTTTAGCAGAGACTGCGCTGTACCCACTCGAACGTCCTGTTAATATTTAAATAATTTAATAATTTTTGTTTTTATGAATAAATCTGGAATATGATGGATCAATAGAGGTACTAACTTGTATACACCCTTCAAAGTATCCAACTTCTGAGGCCAATAAGCCTGCTGTGGTGTCAGGTCCTCCGATGAGGATTTTGCCGATGTATTGCCCTTGTATCTTATTGGCCAACATCGGCAGCAGTGCGCTCTTTAGGCCGTAGTCGATAACAACTGATATGTCGGTGCCCAGCCATTTGATTTCTATTCGATGCCAGTTGCCGTCTGCCAGGTTCGTCGATGGTAGGAACATTGTTTCTCCGTTATACGAGTAGTGCAGAAGTCCTGATTTAAGCTGTAAAGAAACGTTGATTATAGACAGAACCAGGCTTTTTAGTCAACCAGAGAAGGGTAGTACACTCACACTAATAAAGACGCTGCTATTCTGTCCGACTTGCACGGACATGAGGAATGCGTCGCGCTGGCGCGTGCGCAGGCTGAGCGCGTTCAGCCAGGGCAGTTGGATGGGGCGAAGCAGTGGGTTGAACGACAACATACCGTCACCGCTGAACCGCCACGGTACTGACGTTGCTAAGTACACAAGAAATTGAAGAATTAACGTACGATATTTACGATATCTATGTTTATGTTTACGGTTTCTGTCTATATCTACGAACACATTCGTATTTGTTTATATCCATAGTATCCAATCATTTGATAGACTTACTCTCAGCGCAATCGTGTCCTGAGTAACCCTCAGGGCAGTCGCAGAGGAAGGAATCCCAGAGGTCGGTGCAGTTGGCGGCGCGGTGGCACGGTGTCGAGCTGCACCGCGACCGCTTCTGCGGGCACCCTGCTAGCGTGCCATTGTCTGATACGTAGCTGTATACACAATATCAATTAGATCCCTTTTCCACTAATTGGCTCTGCTTTGCTCTGTGTTTTAGCGTTCAATTACCAATACGGGTAAGTTTACAGTTATAACTGATGCCTTGATTAATTAAGGTTAGAACGTGGTAACTAGTTACTGACCTATTAAGATCCAAAAACTTATGATCGATGTATACATCGGAGACGCAGCCGACGAAGTCTTTGTTCTTGACTTGGAAGCTTGTCGGGATGTTCGGTAGGCCGCCGATTTGTAGAGGTCCGGTTAAATCAAGAAATCTGCGGTAAAGTAAATGCCTATATCTTATTGCTTTTAAATACTGTGCGAATTAAATTAAAACAACGTTATTATTACATCAGGAATGTTTATTACCTGTGACAAGTTTCAGTGGGAACATCGCAACGCGGTGGTAATTCTTTCCGTGTGAAGTTGGCACACGCGTACTTTATTCCAAATTCGTTTGCACCGGCCAGAGATAAATCTTTGTCACAGTTATCGACTATCATGGTTGCAGTCTGCAAAATAAAAATAAACAGGACTGATAAAATAATCAACATACAATTTTTAGTACTTTAATTTTAAGCTTAATTATTGCGTTATCATTATCCTTACTAATCTAAACTGATCTTCACCGTCGACGCACAAAACATGTATACCCTATCTTCATTTTTACATAGATAATAAAAGGGATGGAAATACGTTTTTTTATGAAAGTTAAAGTCCACAGTCATACTCACCCTGTTATAATACTGTATCTCAACAGAGTGCCAGGCGCCGTCGGCGACGTGCGCAGCGACAGTGACCTCTGTCTTGGCGCCGCCGAGAGCGAACGAAAAGCGCAGCCCTTCGCCGCCCGCCCTACCCGCGTCGCCTGCTATCGTCTCGAGCGCAATGAAGTCGTGTCGTTCGTTGTATCGCCCGTTGTACATCAGCATGCCAGATGGTGACGTAGTCGCGAAACTGAAGGATTAATTATTTTAGATCTGTGGCTCTTTGATTTAGACAAGAAGCTGCCGCACTCAGAGTAATTAATTACACCACTTTATAACTTTGAATGCTGCAGTTTGTGTAAAGTCTTCGATTTTTGATGTGATAAATTATTCTAAATTTCCTTACCTCAGCTTAAAATTAAATCGATGTCTCCTCTTCAAACCAGGAAACGTCAGAAACGAGGAAGCAGGGAAACTTCTTGCTCTCAATTCACACATGGCGGTCGTGTACTCCGCGTCGATTGCACATCCCTGACACAAGATCCCGCCCTCCCTGCGCGCCACGCACTGCGATCCGCTGCGGCAAACTGTTCCGTCACCGTTCAAGTCGCATGTCGCTTTCGTTAACACCGTCTCACAGTTCGTTCCTGTAATTTACATTAATATCCGGCTCAAAGGACCAATACATTTTCAAGATATTTAATATCAAAGAAGTATAAGCTGGAACGTACTTTTAAATAGGTACATATTCAACACAATTTTGGCTAGCTCAGAGAACTTACCAACAATTTTTGTATGCCTATGTAATGATATTCTTTACAATTTACTAGAAAGCTTTGTTCCAATTCGACTAGTTCAGTTAAGGTATAATATTTAACCTTTATGTTAATCATATTTTATGATACATACCAGTAAACCCAGCAGCGCACACACAAGTGTAACCTCCTTCGCGACGTATACATGTCCCGTTATTAAGACACGGCGATGAATAACACAGATCAACTTCTGTGTCACATAGAAAGTGTTCTCGAAGACCTGTGAAACATTCCAGTACAATATTACTAATACAGTTAAATCATTTGATATAAAAGTTGAGATATAGAACAGCTCTAACATACATTAAATATTGTGATCTGTCTTACATCCAGATGCTACGAATAAAAAATTACCTGTAAATCCTTGCGGACATTGACAAGTGAAGGTAGTCACGGGATAGATGGGCCGAAACAATACACTGTCGCTGTTGATGAAACCGGAGGCGTTGCCGAACTTAAGCACGGTGAGACACTCCTCGAAGTTCAAGCACGGCTCGTGGATGCACACGTTGTCGTCGAAAGGCAACACCTTCAGTATAAAAAAGTACATATAGAAGAATAAAACATTAACTGACATACGCTGTCTTTAATTGGTAAGATTCTAGTTGCCTTAACGATTGAGTGGACGGGATTGGAATAAATTATGTTAGATCTTTACCTGTACGGTGGCGAGTCTAGCGAGTGTAGCGCGGTTAAGATAGAGCCTCTCGCGCAAATGCGTAGGCGAGTAGAATTGCGCGTCGGCCCCCGCAGTCAACTCTGCCTCCGGCCGCCGTGCGGAAAATGACACGTTGAGAATGTTGCCCGTCACGTCAGTATCGTCCTGATGAACAAAAAACGTAATTCTTGAATTTTGCATCTTATGTGATATTTGCAACATGGTAATTAACGGTTCTTAAAAAATATTTGGGGATATTGTCTTTTGTAAGTAACGGTTAGCACTGAACAAAAGACCTCTCCTGTCCTATAAAATTTAAGATTTAGAAAAGCTCAAAAGTAACCTGCACACTGAACACATAGATGTTCTCCTTGGGACAGGGTACGATAGCTGCCAGGCCGTCGATGAAGAAGCCGAGCAGCGGGGACAGGAACTGCTCCGCCGTCATGTCGTTCAGTCGCACCGTTATCGAGTTAAACAGCATCTCCTCCGTTATCAGTCGCACTGATAGCTGCATCATCGCTTTGATTTCGTTCACGCCATCTGTTGGAAGAAAATTTAATTTTATTGATATAAGGTCTAATACGCATGTCATTAATTGGAGCATGCTGTGAATCAAACCTCGACTGAAACTACACGGGAATAACCAGGAATATACCTGTAACTGATATCTCCATTGTTGCCAATTTGGGCACGTTGGTATTGAGTTGCGGCGAAAGTGTCATGTCGCCGGTTGTTTCGTTTAATAGAACCAGATTTGCGTTGTTCCCGGACAGTATTCTGTATTGAAGCTGTAATTTATCATGAAGATATAAAATTATTACTTTTGTTTTGAAATGATTATCCCTTATTCTGACTTTAAAGTTATTTTTTGTTCACTAACCTTATCAGAAACGTCAGCGTCATAAGCGGGTACTCTGCCAAAGGGCCCCACAGGAAAGCAGTCTTTGAAGTTATTGAAAATGATCTGGAAGTCCTTCATCATCGGCGCATTGTCGTTCACATCAGTTACTAATACTTCCACTCTGACGTCATTCCACAGCGGAGGACTGGCCGCTCTTATAACTAATTCGTATTTCTTCCTTGGACTTTCATAATCTAAATCCACCATTGTTACTAGCTCTGCCTTGTCTGATCCTTGACGTGTTTCCAACGAGAAACTATTTGAGTCGTCACCACCTAAACGTAAAAAGTCTTATCACACTGATGTCTCGATAATAAAAGTCAGTAAATATTTTTTAAAGCTCTTTTACTAATAAAGCATTTGTAAAAGAACTTACAGTCCATATAGTTCCTGTGGTTTTGTGCTATTAACAAAATAATCAGAACAATAAAATAAATATGACTAAATTATAAAGGTAAAAGGGAAGTTGGACGTCTTAAGTGATTTTTAGTAGTAGTGTTTGATATGGTTTCTACAACTGAGTGCAGTGCTTTTTAAATAAAAAGTAAAAATGAAAATTATTCGACGCTTGTAGATGTAATAAAGTAACATGCTATAGTTTACCTTTGATAGAATAATGTATGACAGCGTTTGCTCCTTCGTCCGGATCATGAGCTCTTATTTCACCGACTGTTGTTCCTATAGGACTGTTCTCTGGTATATAGAATGTGAGACAGTCACTTTCAAATACTGGTGGCGAGTCATTTATGTCTTCTACTTTAATGTGGATTATAACCTGAAAATGTGGTAGTTACAGTTTCAATTCGAATTAAAATAGCAACTAATTTCACGCAAATCAAAAATATGAAGACAGAACAAGTTGAAGGAAGATCCAGTGTGTGGGAAAAAGATAGATAATTGTTATGACAAAAGAAGTAAATGTGAAGACTAACGCTGGAGCTCTGCGGCGGAGTACCACCATCAATCGCGAGGGCTTTAAGATCGTAGATGGCGACAGATTCTCTGTCGAGAGGCTTGTTGGTGCGCAACACTCCGGACGCTGCGTCTAGTGCGAACGAGCCTTCCTCGCGTTCACGCGCTGCCAGCTCATAGTGCACGCGACCGTTCAGACCCACGTCCGCGTCAGACGCGCTCACTTGTGTCACTGACGTACCTATCAAGATTAAAAAGAAATAATTTAATAACTACATACATGTTCTAACACAAAGACACGAAACGTTAAAGGATCATTGTCATACGTCAACGTAAGTGATCAGATTTTATACTATTTACTAATGCCAATTTCTTACCAACTAGAGCATCCTCCATAATGCTTGAAGTGTACAGTTGTTGTTTAAAAACTGGCGCATTGTCGTTAACGTCTACAACTGATATCTCGACATCTGTCGTGTCAGAAAGAGATGGAACACCGCCATCACGAGCAGTCACCGTTAGCAGATACCCTAGAAGTAAATATAACAGTACAATTCCATTTGCATATTTCTAACAATTTAGTTACTGGCTTATAACCGTGTTCAAGTAGTAGCAACTCACCGCTCATAGTCTCCCTGTCGAGCAGCTTGTTGGTGGTGATAGCTCCGGTGTGAGGATTAATGAGGAACTCCCGGTCGTGGTGCGCGACCGCCTCGTTAGAGATCTCCGAGCTGAGGCTGTACGTGATCTGAGCATTCACGCCCACATCGCTGTCCGTCGCTGACACTACGAGCACCGTCGTACCGATTGGCGCGTCCTCGAATACCTAATAAGATTTGATAAATTTTAGTGATAAATTTTACACATTGCGAAAATTTTAAATTACCAGATCTTCTGCATTTCAAAGTATTTATGTGTTGCGAATTACGATAACTATTGTTATTTGCCTTTTTAAATACAATACCTTTATGTTTTTACTCTTTCATATTTAGGTAACCTTTTAACGACTCTGAATGCTACGTTTAGCTGTAAAATGTGATAATCTTTGAAATTTTTAACAAAGTTATTTACCGAAGCAGTGTAAGGCGCATTTTCGAAGACCGGCGCGTAGTTATTGGCATCAGTGATATTGATATGAACCATGGCAGTGTCGGCGCGACCGCCAGAGTCGGTCGCGGTGACGGTGAGGACATAGCGCCTCTCCTGCTTGAAGTCCAGCGGCTGCGCGACCGTGATCAAACCCCGACCGTTCTGAGATGTAATGGAGAAACGGCCGCGTGTGTTTCCACCGGTAATCTCGTAATGTAACCTAAGAGGAGATTGGATTTCAGATCTTTATATTAACTTTTGTACTTTCCGTGTTAATAACCAGTTTTCAATGTTTACCTATTGTCCTCGTCGGCATCAGTTGCAGTGACAGTGACAACAGGTGTGCCGGGTGGTTCGTCCTCCGCCAGTTCAACTTCGTATTGCGGCGGCGAGAAGACTGGGTCGTTGTCATTAACATCTTGCACCACAACTACTACTGACGCGGTGGCTGAACGTGGTGGCACTCCGCCGTCTGTTGCCGTCACCTATTTAAATTAAAAATAATGAAGACCGAAAATTCCCTCTTGATTATCTAGGTAGGAATATCGTGTAGTTCACCTGCAGTTGATATTTGGGCTGGACCTCTCTATCGAGATGTGCGGAGGTGTAGACCCAGCCGGAGCGAGGGTCGATGCTGATGGGCAGATCATTGTTGCCGTTATACTCTTTGTCCGCTAGAGTATATGTCAGCTCGGCGTTGACTCCTTCGTCCGCGTCATATGCTTGCACCTATAGGGAAAAAGAACTCTTGCTAGTTGCATATTTCTTCAATGATCAAGAATACGAGCTCGCTCTACTTTGTATTAAAACTAATTAGCGTTACAATTGTTATTACATAAATATTTCATTTCATTTATTCATGCTCACCCTGACGATGCTGTACCCCACAGGCACGCTCTCGCTGACAGATTCCTGGAACAGCGACGTGTAGAACCTGGGCGCGTTGTCGTTGATATCCTTCACGTTCACCAGCAGCTGCGTGGTGTTCGACCGCGATGGACTGCCGCCATCTATTGTAATTTACTAACGTCAAACTTGCCGCGTCACAAACACATGCTTTGGTGATACTTATAAAGGTAATGCGTTAGTCAATAGGAACACTACTAACTATTAACGACACAGTCTTGGATCTTACCTTGTGCTCTGATCACGAGGCGGTAGTTCCTGACTTGTTCGTAGTCGAGGGGCTTGACGAGCGCCACGTCCCCGCTGAGGCTGTCAATAGAGAACTGCATCTGTGTGTTGCCGCCGATGATGGCGTAGCGGATCGCAGCGTTGGATCCCACGTCCGCGTCACTAGCCCTGATAACATGGAAAGTGTGAATGTTTTTGAAGCTAACTCAGGTAGAGTTTAAATGGTGATGCAGTTCCTAGGTGTAGATTGTGTATACTAAATTTTCACTAAGGGGCTCCTTTATTGAGCGTCGAGGACTCTTAGTGCGGTAGTAAGTAAAATAAGAAAAAAATATAAGTAAGAAAAGTGTAATGGTATGTTTGAAGGCAGAAAGAAAAGAAAATATGTTCAATTATCGTCTACTCTGTGTTTCAAATTGTTATTTTAAGAAAGCTTTTAGCGAAACGACTGTTTATACAAAAACTATGTTAGACTAGCAAACTCTTTCAGACATTTTCCACTAACTCTTGGACTTTAAAGTTAGTTTAAAAGACATGAAACAGAGTATAGACACTCGTAGAAGCGTGTTTTATTTCAAACTATTTATGTTAGTTTACGTTCTACACTGTCGGATACTTTGGAACTTTTGTATTGACTAATGTGTTTGGTAAATGGTTGTTTGTAGCAATGAAGTTAAAGGTTGTACTTTAAACGATAAAGGGACTTTAGTTACTAATTTTTCAAGCTTAAGATTTTTTTTTATATTTCTCTTTCTGTACTCGACTTGTAAATTTGCAATACAAACAATCCTTATTGCTATTTATTTGCAATAGTTTAATCATTATTAATACAGTAAAAAGAAATCAAATAAGTTCTAGTACATCTCCCGAGACCAGTGTTATGATAAATTTTATAGTTATAGAAGCAATTTCTCTTGCCAGCAAGCCCCGCCCATGTTGTGAGTACACCATTTATTTTATGTGTATGATAAATCGTGTAAGTTTTAATACCGGTAGCGGCAGCTATTATAAATTGAACAGATTTGTACAAAGCCGCGAACGCAATGTGTACGAAGCGTAATACCCTAGTTGTGAACAACAATTTATTATGGACGCATAAATTTCGACGTCCAGGCGCGCCAGGAGATATACTGTGGAACTTTGCAAGACGGCCAGCGAATAAACACTATCTATTTGAGTTTTATCTCAGTGCGAAGGACCTTAAAGGATCTTTAATGGAAGTCTGTTGTAAAACTTCATAAGGTAATACACTGGCGTATTCTTATCAAAAACTTTTTTCTTTTGTTTTTAGAAGTCTATTCTTGGAACATTAGATATTTTAATCTAACTAAGACACGGAAACACTCAGCAAATACAAATTTTGAAACTCTTTAAATCACAGTTTTATTAAGAAATAATAAAACATCATACTTGATCTTTGCAATGATGGGGTTGTCGGAAACGCTGATGTCCTCGTCGACGGTGACGGTGTACGTCTTTTCGCTGAACTGCGGATAATTGTCGTTGTCATCTATAATATTCACGTGAATCGTAGCACTGCAAATAAAGAAGAAATATATTTAATTTAACAGTGAATTCTCATCTCACGTTTCGTTTACATCCAGATCTATATAGGACTGTAATATAGATTATGAAATAATTCGTTACGTAATATTAACATTTGAATCCTTGGTTGAAGTAATACCTGCTGGATAGTCTGTCTGAGACTGGACTCGCTTGATCCGTCGCCTTCACAATAACGGTATACCGGGAGACTTTCTCTCTGTCGAGAGGCGCCCGCGTGAGCAATGCACCGCTCCTGCCGTCCACGCGGAACGCGTCTGGTGCGTTCGCTTGTTCGGTATCAACTTCTATAGATTCGTTCACCTCCTCCGGATTGGTATTGTCTGCTGTTACTGAATCTATTGTATATTCGACCTGCAATTAAAAGTTTATTAGTCTCTTGTTCATTTGCGAATCCAATCTATGGATTAAATATTTTCTTCTAACTAGCTAAGCACCACACATTTTCAATATGAAGACCCTATGGGATGGTTCATTAAGAAACGGAAGTTGTTTTTTTTCTCCTAATAAATAGGTAGCTCGTACCAGGGCGTTGTTGCCAATGTCCTGATCGGTGGCCTTGAGTGTGAGTACAGTGGTGCCGGCGCTGGCACCCTCGCGCACTGACGCCTCGTACTGTTGCATCTCGAACACCGGAGCATGGTCGTTACAGTCCAGCACGTTTATCTAGTAACAAATTGAATATTTCAAACTTATCCCTAAAAGTTGTGGTTCCAAGTAATAATTTATTTCAAAATTCAGCTAAGGAAGTTATCGTTGGGTTAGTTTTTGTTATTTGGTAACCTCATTGTGAGGAGTCAGATAACCATTCGGTTTTTCAATGACAATAGACAATCTTTTATAGGATATTTTTATTTACCTGGAGTGTAGTTGTGCCACTTCTAGGCGGGAAGGTGTCGTCTTGTGCGACCACTCTGAAGTAATGCACATCCAGTCTCTCCCTGTCGAGCCTCGCTTGGGTCGTGACCACGCCTGACCTGGTGTCCACCGCGAACATGCCCGCGGAGCGCGAATCCAACAAGCTCGACATTGAATACGTCACTGGGCTATTCTCAGGGTCCCTGGTAAGGAAGTGTGAATTATTTAATGGTGGTCCATTAAAATTTTTAGTTTCATTAACATGCATAATGCAGGAAGTAGTTCCTATTACGGCATTTCGGACAAATGTTAATGAAATTCCTTGGTCAACTTTTTATGGCTAGAAAAAACAGAGTTATTGTTAAAAAATGATCTACAAGTCTGATGTGAGGAAAAGGCGGAATGTGAATGGATTTTTTTTAACGTTTTTGCATCAAATCGTTAAAATACGGAGTCATATACAGTTGTATGTCTGTCGGGCGCATGATGCAAATATCGTCAATTTGAATTAAGCTAGTTTAGTTTTATGGTCCGGCGGCCATTGTCTGGCAACAATGCACGGGCTCGTGACGTCGGCGTCATGAAATGGATGACATCATAAAAGCCTAACGAGCTTAAAGTCAATTGACGGGGCGGACAGTTTGTGTCTTATGAACCGTATGCACTGTTTCATATTCAAGGTTTCATTTGTCTGCACCTACACGCATGCATGTCTGGCAATAGTACCATATCTTTACTGATTATTTCCGATATTACTATTTAAAATTAGGCAATCCGCGGAATTTTAAAGAGATCTTCCATCGTTACTAACCAAGCGGGATTGCATCATAACCTTCTTATAGAATAGATTATACGTTCAGAGTGAGCTGCAATGGACTCATTGATAAATAGTTACATTTTACAATTTGCACTAATGTCTTGTTAATTTGATAGCTGCAAACTATACCCCATATTGGCGGCAGTTAAGGTGAAAGCTTTAATAATGTGAATCCTGCTAAGTCGTTATGATCCCGGTGTTCACGGATCATTGCGCGGGGTGAAGCGGTTAGCTGCACCGCCTGTTAGTGGGGTTGCACGGGTGGGGGAAGTAATACTGAAAATAATTTTATAGTCGTGACATTTCTTTTTATAGTCAATTCCCTAAGGTAGGATGCGAAACCCTCTAAGAGCTTCTTATATAATGGTTCTTTGAAGTACATATTTTGTTTTTTAATTTTTAATTTTGCCGTTAAAGTGAAAGAGATATCTAAAATTATAATAAGCCGTTTGGCTACTTTAACATTCCTTTTGTATTCTCAAAGAAATTAATAATTGTAAAAAGTCTATTGTATATGGTAATTAAGATGAAGAGATTAGTACTACAAGGAATATATAACTAGTTTTGAGCGACACTCACCGAGCTCTAACAGTTGTAACGACGACACCTGGCGGTTGTTCTTCAGCAACGGAAGCAACGTAGAGTGCTTGCTCGAAGTAAGGCGACTGGTTTCTTAATTCTCTCTTCACTCTACGAGCTATATCTGTATCGTTCAGTTCCTGATGGTGATAAACGATTTTTAGCCTGTGGTCGGAGTCCACGAGGTTTGATTTGTCGCAGTTGAATGTGAACAGAACTGACACCTTCCACATCGGTTCTTGTATGCACATATCACTACTTGCGACAAGGTCACCTTGGCTGCTCTCGATCACAAACCTAGGGTCGCTGACATCCAAAAATTGTACTTTACAAAACTTTTGTACAGTACGCGGGAGAAAAGCTGTCAATGAATTAATATATTGTGATTGTTTAAGACATATTCCCTGCCAACGATCCGTAGTCGGGATTGAGAAACTGGCATACGTCTCAGAGATCCATTGCTTAGCCTCGGCTATCTTAACATCTATAGCCATATCGAAAGGTAACGGCAGAGACCTTTTGTTCCTACTTCTATTTCTAGCCGCAAAGTCCTCGAAAGCGGCACTCGGCCACGGATACGCTGTCGATAGCACTTTATATTGACTAGAAAGTAATTCTTCCTCCTCTTCTATTAACCTCCAATCCATTATCTCTGGTTGATAGTAGTGTGTCGCTCTTTTGTCTCTGGTATGATCATCCTCGTATTGTAAAGCGGCGTCATCTTGATCATAGACTCTGTCGAAATCGATATCATAGATATCAGCGTGTCGTCTACTGCAGTCTTCTCCCGTAACAAGAATCCTTATTGGTAGGCTGTAGTAATCGATGTCGCGTATTCGTTCCGAAGTCGAGTCGACGTAGAAGGTGAAAAGATTAGGATAGAGTACTCCGTCACATCGTAGTCTTTTCCTGAGGGTGACGAGACCGGAGGTCCTGTTGACTCTGAGGACATGATGGACGAAGTTAGCGGTGCGGTGTACGTCTATAGTGTAGGTGCGTTCGGAGCCAAGCTTGTAGACGGCCGCGTCGAGCACGAGGTAGCCGGGCGGCGCGGTGTCGGGCACGAGGATGAGGTAGGCCCTGGTGAGCGTGGCTGCCCAGGCGACGAGGCACGCCAGCGCCCAGGCCCGCGTTCTCGCTCGCGCCATTGTGCCGCCGTTCACCTACAGCAGCGCCGCCTCATCCACCATCTGCTTTCGTTCCCCATCTGCAATAGAGATACTTTGTTATTCATCTATGTTTAAATATTCTTGGCTAATTCAATTCTCTCTTGATCGTCGTTACTGAATAAATCATAATAAAACCCTTACATGTTCAAATGAAATTATTTTACCTTAACAAATGAACTTTAACATTGCGCCTACTTTATGACGTCATTTGACAAGTAATTTATAAAACTGTTTACTTTCTCGTTGTCATAGTAACGGATGACAAATTGAAGTAACATTCGTGGCTCTGACGAACGACTAGTCATTTCGAAGCTCTTCCCCTAAATTGTTACGATGTCGAATACTGAATGAAATTACTAAAAAACATTCTCATTAAAGTACAATAACAAGAAGGACATGACAATGTTTTCGTATGGCGCTTAAAAAAATACTCTGAAATCGTTCCTGTCTTTTCTCTTGCCCGTTGTTCAAAGCAATAAAAAAATTAAGCATTACAATTTAATGTAAAATATCAGTTGCTACAAATCTTTACTTTCTTTTTTTGTAATGAGAGTTTAATGACTTCAAATTATCGTATTTTTATAGAATTACAAGCAGTAATGCATTTCGAATTAATATCAATAATCCGAATAACGAATTCTGGGACAAAGTTTAATTTAAGTATTTTTTTAATACAGCCCGTGACAATAATTTGGACACGTTAAGGCATAGTGACGTGTAGTCATTAGGCGTATTCGTGTATCTATGGTATCCATAAATAAGCCCCTTGTCTCGCCCGCCATTTGTCATGCGAACGATATTCAGACAGGGGGAGGGCACGTCCCCCAATCTGCTAATAGCTGGTACACGGCGCATGCAATATCAATTACTGGACACGGCTTTTAATAAATGATACTCCTAATGACTTATGTTTTTCCTAATTACACTTGTTATATTATTAATTAAACTGATAAATGCCGCATCCGTAATAGAATATAAATTCGTAATTTTACGGACACGTCACATTTCGTTACATGAGTGAAAAGAACGATAAAAAAAATACACAAGTTTTAGACCACCTATAGTATAAGTGTATATTATTGTTAATATGTGATACATTATAGTCAATTTCAATGGAAATGGGAAATTATATAAACATATGTATCCGATTTATTGTCTGTGGTTTTACATAGTAATGTTAATGTTTTTAAATTGACAGTACAACTTGAATGTGTTTAATTATATGATAACAGCGTTATAAAGATAAAATTGTTTAAATTTTCTACTTGTAATTTCTCATTTCTATTGAATTCAACTATAATTGGAATGTCGTATATCACTTGGTACACACAACAATACGTTTAGTCGACGACTAAGCTGTCTGTTTATCCCATTAGAGTAATAGCGAGTGTTAGATGTCTTTCTACTCACGAGAGTGTGTTCACTGCAAACTGTACTCTGTGGTCAGAACCAAGTAAAACTTATTACATTTAAATGGCATTTATAAATCCTCGCACTTTGATATCTGAATCGCGTACAAATTTCGTGGTCACAGTCGACCATTTTAACTTGAGCTCCAGATAAAGTACCACATTTAAAAAGTTCCACATTTATTCTCGACGTGTGCCATTACCGGCCACGGTGACTGAGACCAATGAATTCGGTGGCGGGGAAAATGTCCCCGATTCACGTACGGACAATACATAGAATGAGCTTCGCGGCACAATGGATACAAGCTGAAATATCTCCAATAGAAAATGTACGATAAACCAAAAAGGTTTTTATGTATTATATGTTGTAAATATCTGGTCTGTATGTTTCTATATGTTTTATAAAACAGTTTCACACTTGTACTTATGGGTTGTAACAAAAGCCATAAGTAGAGCATTTTAAAGCTGTTTTCATAATCAATGATTTTGCTGCAAGAGTGTAATCTATTTGTCTCTAATCTCTACATAATCTCTAATATAGTAATTTGAAACGCCAATAATCTAATTGTGGTCTGTTGACTATTGGACTGTTGTCGTGAACCTAGCACAAGCCGAGAACTAATTTGGAGTGGTAAAAGAAATATTAGTAAATTAACAAAAATCGAAGGCATTGGGAAAGGCCTATGTCCAACAATGGGCAGACAAGGGCTGTGAATGATGATGATGATGAAGAAAAATCGGCTAATATTAAAAAAAAATTAAGTAAGATATTAGCGCCTTAGTTATTTAATGTACCATTAATAATAAAGGTTCACACTGTTTGTTGCTAAGGTAACAAAAATAATGATGCAAATTCTCTCGAAATAATCGTCAGTAAATATGCATTGTCAAGTGTACCGACGCTCTCGGAGCACTCGACGCTACCAATTAAGGGGATGGGATCAAACAAAACTATTGCAGATAGCTCTTAGAGTTGTGTCTGTGAGGTAACAAGCCCCTCGCATTTATTACAATCGCATTACCTTAAATGCTTCTGCATTTAGACGTGAACAATAATTTTGTATAAACTTTCAACCCATTTTATCCTTATCAAGCATGATAGAGTCGCTAGTTCATGTCCTGCTCGAAGGACCATATATTGTAGCGCAATACTTTACACTCTTGGGCATATTTTAATCAATCTGACTGAATTGAAACACAAATTATATTTCAAACTGTGGAGTGTAATGACGCAATAGCAAGTCATATAAGAAAAGAGAAAAATGTTGCTTTATACAAATATGGCCATAGACATTAAATTATTTGTTAATAATAATAATAATAAATAATAATTAACGTCTTTATTGCTGCAACAGTGTACAAAAAAAAAACTAAAAAGATACAACAAACAACTTATCACTAGTCTAAACAGCAGTGGGCCGCAGGCTCAGCTTGTTCGCGAACAGTCATCATATTGTAAATAAATATTGAATTTTTGTTACCGTCTGTATTAAATGTTTCCAGAAAATTATTCTGAATGTATTCCGATCCGTCCACTTCAATGAGCTACCGAAAACAGAATAAATGAATGAAGTAAAGTAAAAAGATAAAGCTCGATGCTGCCGTCGTAGCCGAATGCAGATTGCGCCGGATCCGGGACGAGATCTGTTGGTACAGTCGCGTACAACATCAATACAGATGCAAAACATTTTTAATTCTATCACGGTTATTTTTTTTTTTTGCTTTCGACTGTACGTCCAAATGAAGACTCTTCAATGAAGTTACGGTTTTTTTTTAATAATGTACTGATGTCCCTATGTGTCTTATGTAAAATTGTACATACGGTAAAATCTCTGCAAGTTCATTATTAGTTTAATATATCAGTAAATTTCAAGTTACAGTTAAATAAGTAGAGGTAAATCAAAATAATTGAGAGATGATTTAGGTAGGTTAGTAGTAAATGAGACAAAAACCATGTAACAATTGAAATGCGTATAAAATTAACTGTGAGTATAGAGTTCTAGCGAATGAAATTATCCCGAAATGAAACCGTTTTAAAGCTGTCTTTATACCGAGCGTGGTCATCAAGGAAAGAAACCAATTAAACGTCGATATTATTAATCCTACAATTTTTTTCACGCATCGCCTTTTTAAATTACATTTTAATTTCCAATTGTAATCAAAAATAAACTTTACTACGTCGCGTTAAAGCGTAAAATAGCTCAATCGAAACGCTATAGGGTAATTTGGTAAGCAATTTCCGTTGAAACAAGGCTCTCGGACAGGTTGCGTCTGCGTTTACCTGCACGCGGGTTGTTGAAGCAGTTTTTATGTCTTTTCTTATACGCCATACAAGATGATCTCGAAATGCTTTATTTGGTTTGTTCATGTACTCGATTCGATCGAGTTCCCCTTAGTAACGGTTTAGAAAGCCGGCTACTTCGAAGCTTAGGTACTTAGGCTCCCGTGCGTATAATATTATAAAGATACGCGTCTGTAAAAATCAATAAATATATTTTTTTTTAGGTTATTTAATGTTTTTTTTTTGTTTTAAATTAGTATTTAATAATAATGACTACTTTAATAGTTAAAAGTTTCTGTACATAACATTGTTTAAAATTCAACTTTTCTTCAGCCGAAAAAAAATCTTATAAATTATTTCTCTCCTACTCGCTTGAGACTGTCGTAGTCATCGAAAGCTGCCCTCGGTCTAATAAAATTACTACTTCTTTAAATACTTCACAAACACGTTAGTAGAAGAGTAGGTAGTGAGCAATAGCAATTTTATTTCTTCAAATAACTATACTATCAAACAATGTGAGTACGGAGCAGATAAGTGTATTGTTTCTTTGTATCATGTACAAGATTAACACGTTATCCAATCCGCCACTTAAGCTTAATGCGAAGACGGACGTTGTTAACTGATATGTGATTAATGAAGGAACGTAAGTCGGCAAGCCGGCCTGCCCCGATAAATAGGAGATTATCCCTGACTTTCGTCAGACAAAGCGTTTCAGTACATTATCAATCTATTCGGTTTCTCCCCAACCTATCGATGTATTCATCAAGAAGGATAAGTTTTACAATTATACACATACACAGTTTTACACTAATCAACACACTACACATTACACTAATCACAACTAGTTATCGATTGTAAATACACAGTATTGTAAACTCTAAAACTATAAACACATAGAGCTAAAAAATTCCGACCTAAAATTTTAAGTTTTCAGTAAAAGTGCAAATACTAATTGCGAGCCAGCATTCGGAGGACGGTAGTGCAGAATCGGTTCAAAGATTTCTTTCACCCCGCGTCCACGATTGAACGAATAAAATAAATTAAGCGACATTTACCCGGTGCGCTGTGACATCTGCTCGACCCCTGCTACTTGTCCGCACGTGAAATTTAATTTAGATTAATTATCTTGGATTATTTAATTAATGTCGAAAATTGCGCATAGCAAAGTAGTGGAAAAAGTTACCGGCGTCAGTGTCTATCCAAGCATGATGTGAGGCCTTCAAGAGTATAGTGAATAGGTACTTACTAAACTAGCACGTACCATCTTCCAACCACATCATTACTTGGCATGAGGTGGGATCTTGGTCAAGCTTTAGTTTAGTGTCTATAAAAAAATACAATACACTACAGCCAACGTAGATAAATACTCCCTGAGATATTTAAAAAAAATTGAATTATTTCAAAATGTGATTTCTAACAATGATATTGTAATAACAACTTATTTTGTTTTAGAAAAGAAAGGTGTATTATAAAACTGTCCAGTTCAGTTAGACTGTCTAACAATGTCCAATTTATAAATTGAATGTGCGATTCAATATCAAATCATTTGTCTAACGAATTCGTTAAATTACATCAATTTGTAAAACATTTTATTACAAATACAATCCTTGATGAGATGTAATGAAATATAATATCAAAGAGATAACTGAGCGATGAAAAAAATGTATTACGTTGAAACGACACTAATAAATCTACACGCCTCTGTCCGAGCCGGACAAATTACACGGCGCGCCGACCATTTTATTAAGACCTGCGATGTGTAAAAATGTTTTATTAATATATTCTTTATTTGCCTGCAACGAGAAGTGTGGGAGATCAATGTAAACTGGACGTTAGAAATTGCATTGATTCATAAAATGGACAATATAAAGAATTTAATCAACGACACAAAAGGTGTTTAACGAAAATAGTAAACGTGGATATTAATACGAGCTTCTACGATAAATATGAAAAGTGTAGAAAAAGATAATTCGTTTTTTTCTTCTGATCTTCACTATTTGAATAAAAAAATCTTTTCGTCTTATTGTTATAACAAAAAAAAACATTTGCATAGCACTAAGTATTTTAATTTACAAAAGTATCGAAATGTGACTGATTCATGTAAAACCCTTCGTTTGTGAAAAGAATATGTAAATAAAACTATATTAAAATGAAACCGAAGATGCTTAACTTAACTGCATCTAATTAATCAATCATAAAAACTCATTAGTTACAAAACACGGGCATCCTAATTGGATGCACAAACATGGCTAAATCATCGGTACAACAATGGCGTTGCACAATGGAACAATCGAGCCAACCTGTCCATTGTACCGGAGTCCTCAGACCTCTTCACGTCGCTCCTAATTAAGGGGTCCATGTCAAACTCAGCGCAGAGACCCATTTAGGTCGGCGCCGTCTGGCAAGCCTCCGTTGTATCATTCGGAATTTTATTTGCACTTGTAGGGAGATAGATCGTTTATATTATGTAAGGGGTATAAAGCAAATTAAGTAAATATTTTCCCCAGCACGAACTTCCTCTTACTCTAATTCGCCTAGCTTTAGGCGATTGTTACCTAAAACGACCTTTTGTTTCAAATTTAGAATTAAAACAAAAACATCGATGTAATAAAATCATTTTTGAAGAACTTTCAGTGTTTTAAGTCCATATTACTTATAAAACGGTTTAACTCACGTGTAAATCGGTATCGATACCGACTAGTTTCGAGCCCATCGGGGCTCTTCTTCGGGGTGAAACTTCGAAACTAGTCGGTACCGACACCGATTTACACGTGAGTTAAGCCGTTTTATAAGTAGTATAGTGAAATGTCACACAAAAAAGTTTAAGTAAGTTTATAGTGTAAGTTGTAACTTGTAGTAGATTATCACTTAAAGTTTTGCCTTCTGCATTGGAAATCTAAGTTAGAAAACCTATTTAAACGTCAAGTAGTGAACGTCATGACAACCGTTCAGAGTGGTAGAAGGTAATCAGATGCGAGAGGGCTCACTTGGACACGACGGCGCAGAGCAACGACCTCAGCAACGCAGCGCTAAGTTTGCCAAGTTAACAAGTTACGCTCTAAGCAATTAACATGCTGAAATAGAAAAACAAGGTTTACCGGTTGTGATATTTGAAGTAACACATGCTTTGTTAAACAGTTGTGTAATAATTTTTAACTTAAAATTGTACCTTAACAAAAGTTGTTTTGTTTGTAAGTGAATTATTACAGTACCAGAACCGATTAGTTTCTTTTTCACTGTGATTGAGCGATCGACCGCGATCGCGAAATAATACCAATGTCGATTAACCTGAAGAAGAACGCCTGATGGGCTCGAAACTGGTCGGTGCCGACACGGAATTAACACGTGAGTGTTATCCATTTATTTTTTTGTTTATGTCATTATTTTGTTACATCTATCAAGTTTACATACCTTACATTTATTGTATTTATATAATTTATATACGCTACTATACCTTTAACCAATCAATCAAATATTATATGACAGGTTGCTGCAACGTTATACTTGATGGATCGTCGCTATGATGCATGTTGCTTAGTTGTATGCTAAGATTCAAACTTTCCGACGGTTCGTTGTTAACTGCGAGAGCAAATCGTGGAATTTGAAAGCATCAAATGGGGCATAAGCAGCCTTTTACATTACTATATTGAATTCCAATAAAAACCCACAAACTTAGACAAACTACGATTAACGTTAAGGTTATTCAAATATATAGTTATCTTTGTTTTACAATTTAGTTTCATTTAAAATTATAATTTTTTACATAATAATTTGAAAAACGTCAATTATGAATATGGCCGTCATTTATGAAGTTAGATGTAATTCTGTTTATTAAATTTAGACTTTCATTTGAAACGAAGGTGCCGCCGATATCTGCGGAATGGCGAGCTTTCACAAAGTTTGGATGATATAAATGTTGAGGTTATGCATTATAGAGATATCACACTATGAACTACAAGACATGATGAACAAGACTATGGATGATTTATTATTGGCTATATGTATTGATTAATGATCGCCAGCTGACTATATACCTACATATAAGGTAGATATATAACGCATAGTCGCATGACATATAAAACATAGTGTCATACTTACGTGGTTTATAAAAACAGCGATAGTCATATGTTGTATTTCGGCTGAGGTAATCTTATAAAATTATCTTGTGATATTAGGGGACGTTTGAAAGTAGTTCAGTGTTAAAAAAACATGTTACTCGAAGAGATAATGCGCACATAAATAAGGTAATGAGATTAAATGTGGATGGCTATGTGACTGTGTGGATAGAATGAATGATTACATGCGTAAGTGTGTGAGTTCAGATATGACGGCTGGCGGAGACGTATGGAAGAGTACTACATACTGTGCCGACCCTCTGTAGGGAAAAGGGCAGGTTTATGATTGTCTGGTGAGTTGATTCTCTTTCGTAATCTCTCAGTCAAGTTATTTTGGTAGCTCATTCCAAGTTAAAATATTGTTCAGATCCCATTACTAAATGGAACATATTACGAGTCGAGTTAATAGTGTTCAACATTAATTGTGGTGTTTATATGCATCGATATGCCTTGGTAATGTTGCGGCGCGGGATTGCTCTGTCAGTTGCTAAGAGTTATGGAATGTGTAGGTTATAATATATTTAAACTGCTAATAGATTCCTGTTACTAGAATGTCACAAGCAGAATCATTTAATTGTTAACTAAGCAGTTTTTTTTGTGTAGATTTATCATATAACACCATTGTTTAGACTGCAATTTAGTGCAGCCGTGAAAGTGCCGGTGACAACTTTTTTTAAATACCAGCAATTTTTTGTTCATTTACTAATATTTCTTTTATCATTACAAATACTGATCTAGGCTTGTACTAGGATATGGTCCATGACACGTCGAATGGCGTGATGCGAACTCTCGACCACGTGATAGGAAACCTGTACCCGTAACCATTAGAATATTGGCGCTTGATTATAATTGAACATATATTTTGTGTGTAATTTTAATTAGAATAAAAGGACAATATGTATCCTAATCAAATAATAAAGTTAGCCATACACGTATGGCAGTATAAAATTATTTATAATTTTATTGTTGCGCACGTGACGGACCCTCAGGGCCGGGAGTTACGAATTTCGTTGAATATAATCCGTTTATCGCGCTAACTCATTGCGCAATTTGCTAACAATTGGTTCACGATTCATATGTAAATATAACTAATAAGGATAAGGTCCCCTTCTAACGACTCCAGGAAAATATTGACCAACTCGATAACATATACTACTTATAAAAACGGCTTAACTCACGTGTAGATCGGTGTCAGTACCGACTAGTTTCGAGTCCATCGGGGGCACATTTTCAGGGTGAGTGGGATCGGTACTAAAGCGCGTTCGCGGCCCGTCGCTCACAGAAACTAGTCGGTACCGACACCGATATACACGTGAGTTAAGCCGTTTTTTTTTTTTTATACGAGAAGGGGGCAAACGAGCGCGGGATCACAAGAGCGATCATCGACGCCGATGGACACCTGCAATACTAGAGTAACCACAGGTACGTTGCCGG
>JAODUI010000029.1:1941815-1954051 GCA_027563995.1 Papilio gigon
GCCACGACGATCGGTCCTCGGCCGCCCTCATCCAGGATGCTCCCGCAAACTTAACCAGATCATCGGTCCATCTTGCAGGAGGGCCTACCCACGCTGCGTCGACCTGTCCGTGGCCGCCATTCCAGGACTCTGTGGCCCCATCGGCTGTCTGTTCTGCGAGCAATGTGGCCGGCCCTTCGCCACTTAAGGTTCGCAATTCTTAAGAATCCCATTTAAGATATTTAACTAAAATTACTTCGATTGTTTCAATATAATGTTAGCTTTATTGCTGTTTAAAATTTTATCCCTAAATATAAAGCTTTAAAACCTATAATCAAGTTTGTGTTCCACATGATTGAATATTCATGAACGGCGGCAATTCAATTAATTAAAGATATCGAATCCTTTGATGTAACCCTTGGCTTGCTCGGGCACGGTTACTCCGCTTTTAAAGTCTGTTAAATTATTTATTAAATTGAACTTCTTCAGTAAACTGTTATTTATTGAATCTTTACAAGGAAGTTGTTTTAAGGAAATGTGCAACCGTTACCAAACGAGAATGCAGATTTTATGTAAATAAGTTATTAAAAAAATATAAAAGTAATTCCTCGTTCTTTACATAAAACGTTCTGTTCGGTAGTTTACGACATATAAACAAGAGTTTACGACTGTTCCGTGTTTTACTCGTCATTTACCGGACACTAAGATCGTCACTTAGCGTTGATTGTTTGTACTACAGTGATCAATTAACTACGAGCACTCTGAGTGCAGTGAGCCGTTTAAATGGTTTATATTAACATTATATATGCCTTCCGATATTAAACTGGTCAATAGAGTTGTCAAACATGTTTTATCATAATTTATTTAATTAACTTTAAAATTTTAATTTAAAAAACAAATGAACTATAAAACATTTAATGTAAATTTAATTATGTTGTTTGTTAAATATTCAATGAACGTCGGTAACATTTCAAAGATTTGGCTCTGTCCGAGCGTCTTATAGTGTTATAAATAATGCATCAAGATAACTTGGTAGTGTGGGAGATGATGAAAGGCATTGTGTAGCTGTTCGCGGGTCGTTGACTGTGGGAAATACGAGATTTCCTGTGTATTAATGAAGTACATACTATTACTCGAAGCAGACTTATTACGGCTCGAGGAATGCGTGAGTTTATATTCTAGTCTATGCCAATTGCTGTTAGAGGGCGCTTCAAAGTCGAAATGATATACAAAAGTCATCATCACCTACGAGTAGATATTTTGCAGCTTAGCAAATTAGCCGACAATTTTTGTGATTTTGGTAAGTTTTGTAGGTCATTTTCTATTTTATTTTAATCTTACAAAAACGTACCATATTTAATATTATTGTTAAGATTGTTGCATTTGCTAATTATTATTGTAAAAAGAAATAAATGAAAAACATAAAGTATCGTTCAGTGTAGATGTCGCTTTATTCACCTGTCTGACATCGACTTGACGTCCCCACATCTTACTGTGGGATAGTGGTTAGGTTTAAACACTCGACACTGACCAAATCTGACAAGGGAGAGCGATAAACAAGAAACTCAACTCTTAGTGGTTAAGCCCTAGTTTGGTTTTTTCCCTTGTTTATTGCTTTTAAAAAAATCTCTACCGTCATCTCACTTCTTGCTTATATTCATCATCATCATCACATCAGCCACATGTCGCCCACTGCTGAGCGTAGGGTCCATCTTGCGGGAGGCCTACCCCCTTGCTTATATTATAAATGTGAAATTTTCGTTGAATGGATGGATATTTGTAAAACGGATTTGGATGAAATTTGCCATGGATATAGATTACTGTCTAGTATTGTGGTACTGTGGTGACTAGCACTAACAGAATTTTTTTTTGTTTCCCCGAGGACGATGTCGCGGGAAAAGCCTAGTTTTAGTTGTTCTGGAATTGTCACTTTTAATCGGATGCATTTTATATGTAAGAGTTATAATATACATTTAGAACAAACTGAAGGAAATAAGAAAGAGCGGTGAAATATGTGAGTTCTCAATACAGTGCTGGCGGTGCAATTTTAAAACCATTTATCTTGGAAACGTAGTTCGTACTGAAAATGTAAAATATTGTTTCTCGCGCTATTCGTTTTCTATTTTGTTAAAACGGTATTTCCCGCGAAGGAAATTCCGTCGCCAAAGTACAATGTGGCCGTTTAAAATTCTTTATGAAATATAAAAGTGCTTTATAAAGTATTATTTAAATAAGTAAATTAAGCGCCAATAGCCTAATGGTTAAGGATACGTATTTCCGACAATGTGGTCGAGAGTTCGAATTCCACCATTCGACTGTTGTCGTGGATCATATGCTAGCATAAACCTGGAACTTAGTTGAAGTAGTAAAAGAAATATTAGTAAATTAACAAAATAAATTAAAGTATATTTTTTTTTGTATTAAATGTATTTTAACATATATAATAATATAAAAAAAATATAATAAAATAAATTGCCCTAACATTACGGTCTCAAATATTGACCTTAACTACTAAAAAATAAAACTCAAAGTTGAATAACTCTCTAATTCATAATCTGCTTACAGACTAAAATCAATTCACGCGCAAAAGAACCTTGGCTACATCTCTGAACTATCATCATAATCAATTCACAATTAAAACGTTGTCTTTTTTTATGAAATCTAAACTAACGCTTGACCACGACCTCACCCGATGCCAAGTGATGGTGTGGTCGAAATATGATACATTTTTGATGTATTTATCTACAAGATAGTTTTTTTTTGTATTTCCATTTATCTATCATTAAATGACGCCCTTAGTTAATTAAGAGACTTGGTGAGTTTGTTTGTCTTAACTAAAATGAACACCTTAACAACGTAAATTGTAAACACAAGGCAACTTACAATTTGTAAGTATGTTAGACTGCTAACGACAATATGTGGACCACGTAACATCTTTATCCTAATTCATGAAGACGTGTCTCCGAACATTAATACTAATTAGAGAAGCTTTACATGTCCCGGGCGCCGCAAGCGCGGGTACAGACGAACGGTTCGTTCAATTTACAAGATTAATTCAACGTTACTTAAGGCAAAGCAGGAAGAAGATTAATTTACCCCAAACTGTTAGTGGTAACTGGAGGTTGTGGTTAAGCGATGTAACGGAAGAAAGGTATAAACAGATATGTACAATATTTATATGGATCTAATTAAAATACGGAGATTGAGTTACGTTGTTTTTATAGATATGTTTGAAATAAAAATCATCTAGATGAAATTGAGAGATAAAAAAAGTTAGCTTGGTGCGGGAGATTGGTTTTTATTGTTATTTAGCGACTGATCTGTTTTATTTTTTGTTTGGATAAAAAAAATCCGCATCGGCCGACTATCGTTACGCATCAATGGTCACGTTTCTGTTTATTATTTTCTTTCGATATATTGTTTAGAGTGAACGATCTAGATTCTAGATAGAGTTGAAAAAAAAATGATTTGTGAAACCATAAGAATGACAATATTTAATTAGTTTCTGGGGCATCCATTTAAGGGACTTGTGGTTGGGAGCACCGCTCTTACACATTACAATTGATATTTGATAAAATAACTAAGTAAAATATCTTTTGAGATGTGATGGATATTTAGTATAGATGGAGATCATAGTCTGGAAGAACACTTAGGCTACTAATCTATTAATTAAGTGTTTATTGGGCGTGAACATAGCCGCGGGCAACAGCTAGTAAATATGTTCTACCATAGACGTTTCTATTATAAAAGATAGATGAAAATACCATTCATCAAACTTCTCTAGCTAAATATGTTTATCGAAGTTTTAAAAAGCTTGTAATATATTTTTCATATGACATTTAAATGCTTGTTCTTAGCTTAATGCGGATTAATTTCGGTTAAAGCGTCGAGGAAAAAGAGACCGCGGAATTGGCAGCTTTATTAAAGGCAGGGATTCAGGAACGTTTGAGGCTGTATAATTAAGGGGCCCCTGGAGGCGTGCAAGTATTTCGTCTGCTTTCAATCTACAGATATGTCTTTTTTTACTTTGTTAACAAAAACAATGTTTTTCTATGAAAAAGGTAAATCATGCGGAAATTAAAATGCTTATATCACTTGTAAAGGATTAAAAATTGTCCATAAAAAAGTGGTAATAGAATATTTTAATTTATATTTTAATAATTCAATTTACTTAAGTACGTTAATTAGGTAATTTAAGTTAAATTAAATATTTCAATCATCATACGATATATAGTAAGCTTATTTTTTATTAATATGACAACGTTTTAATAACTTCAATTCAAAACGACATTTTTAACTCAATTCACGTGAATTTCAGATGTCATGAAAATGTGTATCGGGAAATATTTACATTGAATTGGGATATTTTCATTCAACCACGTAGATATTTAAATATGGTATTTTATTGAAGGCTATATAACTATGGCGTTAAAACTAGGTTGATTTAAAAGCGCCTCATAAACTTCACTATTAGGTAGAGTGGGAAAAGTTTATGTCTAAAGCTTGAAGTACTGTTGACTTTGTTGCGACGGTTGTGGTACTAATTGTGATAGATAGTCCGGAAACTTTAAGACGATGTATAAAATAATGCAGCGTAGTGCAGCCGTGGGGGTTCGCGTAATGTAATAGCTCGCCGGGCGGCCGTTGTCGTGCTGTGACGGGGTTCATTAATTTACGTCCAAATCCGATTTATCACTTGGGCGCTTGTTGAGTTTAAATTAATTTCTTCAACTTAAAACTTTGACATATTTAGGTTGGAAAAGTAAAGAAAAAAAAGTTAGTTGTTATGATTTTTTTTGGTTACCAAGTCATGCGTTAGTCTGTTAATATGGTACGAAAAAGTACCTCCATCATCAACACCAGCCCCTATCTGCCCTCTGCTGGACAAAGGCCTTTCGCAGTATGCGGACTTCCTGCCATCCGCACTAACTCAATGTTCCACCTGGGGCGAGGACGCCCCACACCCGTGGTCTCCTACTGTGGCCTCCACTCCAACAATTACCTTAGTTTTTTTTTAAAAGTCAGTTCTTTTACAAGTGTTCGTATTTGGTAACATATGGCATCGTCCTTATCTTCTATTAGGATTTCTAAATAGTCGTAAAAATTTGTAAAATGTTAAATAAATAACTCCATACAGCAACTGTTTAGAGAACAAATTAATATCAATTAAGTGATACACGGAGTTAGAAACGCCCAAGTTTGTACGCAAACTTGGGACTTTAGGAAGGCCAAGTTTATGTGACAACTTTATCAGGCCGCATGGTAAACACAAAAACTTTATGAAGCCCGAATATCGTTCGGTACCGTTATCTGATTGGTGCAATCGTCGGCTTAATTTTGTTACTACGCTTCTTAACAACGAATCTTATTACAAGGCAATAAAGTTCTAATTCAAGTAAACAGACGTTTGTTTTTAACGTACTGTTAGCGGTCAAAATTGGGATGCATCTTTAAGCGATTTTATATCGAGATTATTATCTTTTGTGAAGTAATTTCGGTTGATTTGTATTAGTTACCTTTTATATCAGTGAATTGAGTCTTTGATTATTTTTAAAGTAATTACAATGTAATCGATGTTTAAAAAAAAAGTTTTTTTTTTTACAACGAACGCGTAAGAAGAACACGAAAGCTTGTTTAAACAAGCTATTATTTAACTTCATCGTGTCTGTAATCAAATGTTGCAAGTTAAATTTGATTCACTTCCCAGTTTCTTATTGAGCTAAAATTTTTCACGCTTTTATAAAACGTATGACAATGAAATATTATTGTGACAGAGGTGATCTGATCATGGAGCTGGAAGATGATCTTAGGAACCTTAATACAGCGATGAAATCTCACCAAGTTTGGGCTCATTTAATTAGTCTTGACGAGTATTTTGGTACAAATACTTGTTTTTTTTTTAATACAGTTCTTTTTTCTTTCATTTATTTTACTTTTAAAAATCAAAAGTAAATAATAGAGAATAAACTGGAAAGCATAAATATCAATCTTAAAACTTTCATTAGAAAGAATGTAAGAGCATTAAATTCTTTACAGGAAGCCAGAGGTAATCCGCCGTCCGGATTCGCACCGACCGTATCAGCCGTACGTCCGGTTCTCTGTTCAGTCGGACCTTGATTAATCGTATATCAGTTTACAGAGCATAGGATTGGAATACTGCCCTCTGACGTCTGTACGGTGAATTAATCTTTCAAACTCAAAGGAACATAACAATCTGGTTTTATATTTTTTAAACAGATTTCTGTTGTGAAAGCGATGGACGTCGTACCAACAATAACTAATTAGAGATAAATATTTTAGTTTTTAAATGTGTTTAGCTTTATATTCAACATCTACACAGAATAATCATGTACTCAGTGACGTATCCATCGATGGTAATTTTATGCTATCTCCAAGAGTGGGATCTTTGGTGATCTGCAAATCCGAACTTACTCTCAAAGGCCCGGTACACAGAGTAAATAATGCCAACAGTACAGGACATATTTTTTTTGTGTTTTTATTATTTTTAATTTTTAAAACTGTATATAGTCAAAAATTGTGTTCATTTTATTGTTTTTAACGTAGAATTAAGAAAAATTGTGTTATTAGAATTAAGATAATTTTGTAAAGTTTAAAAAAATCCAAATAAACAAATAAAGATTATTCACACCCCAGGTCCCTGACCCGAAAACATGTTAGGGAGAACGAGAGTGGGGCATAGCGACCCACAAAAAAAAAACAGTACAGGACACGTAAGTTACTACCATTTAAAATATAATCAATTCGCAATCACACTAAGTTTCTTAAGGTTCAAACTAAACGGCAATCTTATTGAATTTTCCACTGCATTCACGTGTAATTGCATTTCTTACAATCCGTTGAATTCCATTAAACTCGAATACCTTACAGAGACTTGTTCCTCAAACCGCTTCTTTATATCGGGAAAGAACTGCACTTACGGTTCTAAGTTGAGTATTTAACTCACTTATATACTGAGCTGAGCTACTGCTGACACTGTCCGCGCCGAATTGAAGAACAATTATTAGCCTGTGTGTTCTTCCAGAGGACGTTGTGCATTTGTGTCAAATTACAGATATCATTTAGCTATTAAACTATTAAAACTTTCGTGAGAAATTACACTATACTACTTATAAAACGGCTTAACTCACGTGTAAATCAAAGGCGTAATGAGCGACGGGCCGCGAACGCGCTATAGTACCCTGAAGATGAGCCCCCGATGGGCTCGAAACTAGTCGGTACTGACACCGAGTTGCACGTGAGTTAGGTCGTTTTATAAGTAGTATCATTTAGCTGTTCTGGAGATGTTATGCAAGACAAACATACATCCAGGAGGACTGCATACTGTTGAGGGAATTAAGAAAGGCCTACATCCAGCAGCGGGTAGACAATGGCTGATGATGATGATGATACACGAATTAAAATTATCACATTGTATAAGTAATTATAGTTCTTATATGACATTCTAAGAAGTGTATTGTTATGAAAATTTCTTTCTTTCTTTATGTGCTTTTCAACTAATGGACATTGACCGTCAGCTCAAACTTTTGCTGGTCTTACATCAAACGATATCGGTCTTCTACGCTGGGGATATTCGTCTACTCCTTGTTATTCTGCAACTTAGATATCAGTCTTCCGTCGCGTTTCAATTATAGATTTAAAATATTTACAAATAATGTTTAGTATCGTTCAATGAACATACAAACGTTAAATAACACTCATATATGAGTTGATGCTTTCATTGTTACGAAAATATTATAAAATTGTTTTCCGATCCTGACACTTATCTCTCTTCAACGCTTACAAAAATTCTACAACACAGAGACATATAGTCATCGCTTCTATTCACCTTGAGTGAAAGCGAGACAACAATATGTTTCGTATATATGTTGCACAGTGGAAACTTAAACAGCCAGTAACAACCTACGAATATTTATTTTTAATACCATCCACCTTTACTACGTCATCAATCTCGATAATGTTCAACGGGAGTCTAAGTCCCTCAATGTAAATAATAAAACAATTTACTAAGAAAAAAGCAATTTCTTTTAGAAGAGTTCAGGTGTGATTTAACACGAAATATTGGAGTGGCTTTTCCTGTTTTTTTTTCTTAATAACTTTCATTTTATGATTAAAAATGTGTTTCAACTTCAACAAAAGAGCCTAGTAACGTTTTTCGCGGGTATTTTAGCACGTGATTTTGTTATTTTAGCCTAATAATCTATATCTATATATAAAAATGAATTGCTGTTCGTCAGTCTCGCTAAAACTCGAGAACTGCTCAACGGATTTATCTTATCTTGGTCTTAGAATGTTTGTAGAGGTCTAGAGAAGGTTTAAAAGGTGACAAAAATTAGAAAAACTCCCGTGAAAGCTTTAAAAACAGCCCTTTTCCATTTCCCATACAAACGTTTTTATCCGAGGTGGAAATGTTTTTTTTTTGTATTTCCTAATAAAGTCAAAAATCTGTTTATTTATTGCCATTAAGGCGAAACAGAGGTCGCGGGGTCAGCTAGTGTACTTTAAAAAAATATTGTAAACAATGAAGTGACATTGTACTTTCGAAGTCTTCTCCAAACAGCCTTTACCAATATTCTAATGTATTAATATTTAAAACTAAGCAACAGCTTTGATATTATAATCTCGAAAGCAGAGCGGGTCGCTAATATCGCTCGACCGTTTGACAGGTGCCGACGCGGTGACAGGTGACAGGTGACAGGTATTTGTAAAGATTATGGAGGTGTTACTGCGCGGGACAGATTTATTGGCGGAAACTTTATGAGCCAATAAACATTTATATGACACGACTTATTAAAATTTAAAAGTACGGTTATAACATCGGTAGATAAAAATTAATGATGTCTGACATCAGGACGTTCAGGTCAATGTTGAGAAATATTTATAGCAAATAATGAAATTTATCTATACAATAAATAAAATTGTAGTGTCTATATATCTGAGTAAGTTTGCAGGAGTATCCTGGATGAGGGCGGCCGAGGACCGATCGTCGTGGCGATCTTTGGGGCGGGGGGAGTAGGACTCAGCAGTGGGCGGCATGTGCCTGATATGATGGTGATGATGATGATGATGTAATCATTTAAACTTAATTATAAAATAGCTAACACTCACGTACCTCACGAGGATATGAGTAAGAAGTTTGTGAATTCAGATATGACGGTAGACAGAGATGTATGGAAGAGTTCATATTGTGCCGACCTCCGTAGGGAAAAGGACAGGTCAATGATGACGATGAAATCACGTATCCGGTGGCCCGTCTTTCATTGATAAAAGACACCCTCTGAATATGTTATATTATGCTGGAAACTAGTCGGTACCGATAACGAGCGAATACGTTCGTCTTAGCTTTCATACATTTATTTTACAATGCAATTGTATTTATATATTCCATATAAAGTTGTGCAAGCAGTCTGACTTAATCGATTCGAGCCGCACGCGAGCTAACAGCACTCGACACTTAACAAACATGCTGTATGTAATCGATTTATAAACATATGATGTGAACTTTTGGATTAACATTTCTATCATGAAGACCCCATTTTATATATATTCATGTTCCGAGCTGCTACTTTTCGACGGCAGTGTACTATTGTGTACTGCCGTCGAAAAGTGTTGACGTTTGTATTCTTACAAAATAAATAAGATGTAAGAAAAAGTTTTTTTTTTTTGTAAAATATTAGCAGATTTTTTTTTGTTAATTTACTAACATTTCTTGTAAACATTCCTGGTAAGCTTTAAAAAGCTTGTGTTAGGATATGGTACACAACAATAGTCGAATGGCGGGATTCGAACCCACGACCGATAGATCGGTAGTCCGTACCCTTAACCATTAAGCCATTGGCGCTTCAAAGTACATCATAAATATAGAAACATTTATGAATATAAAAAAAATGTTATTATAAATATATTATGAATGTCAAGCGATATAATAGAATAAAAGCTTTTAGCTACAAAGCAATATATCAACTAATAAGATTTTAGAACCCCTCTTGAACATTTAACTTTACGTAGCCGGAGAACAGTACCTTGGCACTCCCTATTTTCTTGTCAATAATAAATCTGAATGATTACTTACGTTTATATTTGATCTTCAGACAATCTGTATTGTATCCAAGAAGCATTATTGATTAAAAGATGTATGTAAATAGAATTAGTATAAAACGAGACAGTTAATGTCAAATTTCTTGGTTTTTAATTTTAGTCTCAATCTTTAGCCAGCGACTACGTTTAGCGTTGGTGGCGTAGTTCTTCGGCACTTGACCGGAACTAAATTCATACTTACCAGTTCGATCCCCAAAATGTACTAATATGTTTATAGACATATTACATTTTACGGCAAAGGGAAAGATATCTGACGAAAATTTAAATATTTTCAGACCAAATTACTTGTTATTTTAAATGTAAAAGATTAGGCAGACACTATAAAATTTGTTCACACTTATTTATAGCTGTAATATCAAATGATCTGATGTGCAAAATATGTAGAGGTAATAAATTAATTTCTCAAGTCTGTTCTTAAAGCTTAATATAGATTAAACAACCAGTTACGAGAGAAACTTGATAAAGACATTGATACGGAGATTATGAAGCTCGCTGCGAGCATAACTTCATTACATATTCCTTTCAAAATATACTTCATACGAGTTTTAAAAGACTGCTGTTGTATTCCTTTTGTACTCTAATACTTTAATACGGTTTAAAATGCATTGAGAGTATTGAATGAGGTTAATTCGGTAAGAGTTTAAAGTAAAGACACGTCAATAGGTTTCGCTCGAGTCTACCGTTCTCTGATATGTTAAGTTGACGTTCGATCTTTTCCTATAAAATGTCATTCAAACAGACGTAAGTTAAGAGAGTTTGTTGTAACCGCGAGTCTTCACTACACAATACAATTTAAAAAATATACATTTTAATAGACTACAAGCGGAATACTAACATGTTTTATGTTTTTCGACAATGAAAATTTTTTTTTATCCCATTTACAATATTCTTGTTTAGCAATAGAATTAGCGACGTATTACGACTGGAATAATATGTACGTATACTGTAATCAATATTTACATCTTTCCAATTTTCCAGCGGACATCGATCACTGGAATGGAATAATGTAAACCAGACATTATGTCGATTGCTATATTCTTCTCTTAATTAGATTATATCAATCGATTTCATTGTAATTCAGATGTGAAATGCTTCAAAAGTATTAAATTATTTTAACCCTTGGCATTCCGTTCCCGAAAAATTTCAAAGCAATAGTGAGTCATCGGAAAATACTTCGTGAATCACGGCAGTACGTATTACGTGAATTTTAGTACGTTCAACTGACAGAATATATAACAAGCTTTTCTAATATAGATTAAAATTGAAATGCAAGGTAATATATACTGTACAATAAAGCTATATTATATTTATGTCCTTATCCCAATCAAGTGTCATCAGATTTCCTTCCTCAAAAATGATCTACCTTCTTTCATTTCAATCGTCACTTGTTTCTCAGTGTTGAACTCATACAAAAGTGTTACTTAGTAACCGGTTAAAAACACTAAGTATGGTATTTAAGCAGCCTAAAATGTAGTACTTTTAGATCTATGATAAAACATAAGATGATCAAGTGACCTGAAAAGTCTGTAGGAAATAAAAAACAAAGGACGTGCGTGTTTTGTTTTTATTTTAGTGACAGGAGTCGGCAGCTAAAACGGAGAAATACAGTTGCAGTCGTTTATTTCGCCTTTGAAATCCTCCATTGAAAGTGCAGACGTCTTCAAGTGAGGCAGGATTGCGACACGCTGCTGTTTTTGTCAGTACCCCATTCAGAAATCTGCATTAAAACTAGTTTTTGTTTTGTACATTCCCATTTACAATTTCGTTGTAATCAAAAATATTTTTTTCTTTGTACTATTTTGTTTATTAATTGCAAAAGTTTATTCGTTTAAGTGTTTATATGTTAGTTTATAAATACGTGACGTTATAAAAATCTTTAGTTGATATTAATATATTTTAAAACAATTTTACTCACGAAATTGGAAGTCACTGTTTGGTTGTTTGTGATATTTTTGATTGCGTACGAATTGAAAAATTACGCATCTTATAAAACAAATGACGACCTAATCTATTAGATTATTGAAACCTTATATACTTATTTTTCAACTAAGTAACATAAATGATTCACTGTTTGGTTGTTTGTGATATTTTTGATTGCGTACGAATTGAAAAATTACGCATCTTATAAAACAAATGACGAC
>JAODUI010000029.1:1959848-1972533 GCA_027563995.1 Papilio gigon
ACCATCATCCATATTACAAGAATTAAATTTTTTTAGTTCAACATTGTACTAGACAAAAATATGGCAATTTTCTTCTAGCTTTTCGATTATAGGTAACCGAACCGAGGGAAACCAATAAAGTGATCAAATGCGGTCGGAACACCGGCGGGGACGGTTTCCACAAACATTGATATGCATCATTTGTATTATATTCGAAGCAAGCAACATTAATCGTTGTTTCAATTGAATAAACGCAGTAATTCGATTTTCAAGTATTTCCAGTGTCACTTAGTTCTGAGTTCGTCCCATAAATATGCAGACGGCGTTTCAAGCTTCGAGACTTGTTACTAAACAAACTTATCGATATATCTGGTTAAGTTAAATCTGTGTACTATTTCTAAACGCTGCAGTTAATTCAATCACTCTTAGAATAAAGACTACTTTAAGTAACTAATAATTTACTGACACAGACATCTAAATTAGTAACTTAAAATCGGTATAGGTATCACATACTAACTAACTTTCAAGAACAGTGTATTCTTGACAAAGGAAAAGACCAAAAAAAATTCTAAGACCTTTCTTACAAAGGTCGGCAACGCATCTGTGATTCTTCTAGTATTGCAGATGGTCATGGGCGTCGATAATCACTTGTGATCCCGCCGCTGGTTTGCATCCTTCTCTTACAAAAGAGGTTGTATCTTGATAGGATTTATTGCGTAAGAAACCATTCAACCAACGATCTGATAGTGTCAAGTAAACATCAAACTTTTACGCAGTTTGATGATATATTATTAGTGTAATACAGCATGAATGTAATTTTACTGTTCCAACGTGCTATATTGGGTATGAATTTAATCAACATTTTACAGCATTCTGTTGCGTTGAAATGAAATATCGTTAGAGCAATATAAGTACGTACAGTTCCAATATTAAATTCATAATCAAATTTATTAAACTGGCATACGCTGAAATAACTTTTGTAGCTGTGCCGTACTTTTATTCATATTAAAATAATTGATTTAATTGTATCTAATTTAGAATAACTGGTGATATAATGCACTAAATAGTTTGAGGTTATAATTAGACGCTTTTTTTAAATAACTAATTGTATATCGAGCACTGTGTAAGGATGGATTTATTCTCAACAGATTATACTATGATTTACGATTGGGTCTAACCTATTAGCACGCTACAGATTACTGGGTTGAGCAGCGTTATTACTGAAAATGCATTTGCGTATCGCTCATTAACGAGCACTCTCAGTTGCTCAGAACTGACGTATAGTAAAACAAAAGAACAAAAGGCATATTCCTTTCAACTCTGATAAAAGCAAAACTCTATTATTTTTACAAGATTTTTTATTAATGACGTTATTGATGGCGTTAAAAAGCTTCTCTCGGCCGTGGAAAATTTTATTAAATTAAGCGAAGGAAAGATGAAAAATCGAGGCGTATTCTAAAGCTAAATAAGATACAATAAGCGAGAATATATTATAATGAACATCGGCGATGGAGATGAATAGGCGTTTAATATTAGCAAACGTTCGTGATGCCGGTGAAACGAAATTGAGAGTAATGAAAATTACCATCATGATTTTGATAATTTACAAACCAGCAGCCGAATATGATGATTGATTAATTTACACCAATCACCAACGAAACATCATTTAAATTTTGAATAACATTTCATAGCTAAACTAAAAGATGATTATATTCTATCATTCTGTTCAATCTGCCAGTTAAAGTTAGTTAAAAAGCAGCGCAGCAACGATCCGTCCCTGCTATCGCTGAGTTACCTTTGGCCACGATTTTTTCTTTTTTTATGTGTGACATTTTATATTTTCTTTTTTCTTAAACCACCATGAATTCAATGTAAATCTTTCTTTACGGCCAGTTATAACTCTAGTATTTAAGACAAACAAGAAAAGGTAGGGTTTTCAAATAAGTTTAAGTTTCAATATAAATAAATTCGTAGCGATCTCTCGCGAAAATTTTAATAGGTTAATATACATGAATATATGAGTCCTACGATATCTGTCAGTGGAAGCTCACGGTTTGTTCTAATATTTCCTGTATGCCAGTTTAATTGAAATGTGTAAATTATGAAATAGAAGGTAAATCGCTCGCCTCCTCGACGTTGATCGTTCTGTATTATATAGCTGAAGAGATCCGCGTAAATTGTAATATTTTTTTATTAAAGAATTATTAATATTACGACAAGAATTATTATTAAAATGATTTTGTTTAAGTTAAGGCTTCTATGTAAGTTAAAGTCTATGCTACTCCCGTTTGTGAAATTTACCTTCATGTAAAAGTCTCGCCAAAATCGTTCTAGCCGTTTTATAGTTTACCCGGAACAAACGAGAGAACACATTAATGTCAGGAAAAGTGTATCGGCAGCTTAGTTTTTTTTTTTTTAATTCATGTGGTTGAAGTCACAAGCAAAAGATAGAGAACTAATAAATTAATTTGTTTTCTATATGTATTGTTTAATGTGCGACGTATTTCAATATTAAAAAAATATTCACTGACCAGTTCCTTTTACCTGTTAGGCATTTTAAGCTTTTAAATTTTTTTCAAGGTCTTCAATCATCTTCTTTGTAAAGGTTGCGGGTATTTTGAATGCGTTCCGATAGTAATAAGTGGGTGTCGGTGGAATTTTGATTTTAGGAACGCCGTTTGTTATAAGTTAATCATAGGGTTCTCTTTAATGGACGACGGAGAATATATGCATATGAATATTTATATCTATAAAATAAATTTCAGAGAATTGGTGGCGCGGTTGTTAAGCGCTTGACCGGGCCGGACTCAACATTATCCAGTTTCGATCCCCGAATTATACCAATGTGTTTTCGATTTTCGAATTTCACATGTACATTATCCGACGTTTATACGATGAAATAAAACTTCGTGACGCCTGAACATATCGGCGAAGAAAATCAAAGATATGTGTGAAGTCAACCCGTGTTGGGCTAGCGTGGTTGACTATGGCCCCTTAATAATAGGGTAGGCTCCGAGCCCCTGGGACGTATAGTGAGTTGATGATGGTATTTTTCTTCACTAAAATACTGGCAGTTATAATAATCGTAATAAAAAAGAAATAGAAAGAATATATAAATAATTCTCGACGACTTCGCGGAAACCATTAAGCTTTAAACGTTAAGCCTCCTCGAAATATATTTTCTTCACATCCAAAAGTTTATTGTCAAAGCTTGCGTGACTGGGAAGGGGAAAAGCTTCAATAACATAGTTTTACGACTGTATTCGATGGGATAATTGCATGTTAACAGTTTTTATGCGTGTGATACGCGAATTTAAGCTTATTTTACGAGCCTTATAAGGCCTTTCGAAAGAAGATCTTAGGTAAACATATTAATATTTACTTAAAATTTTATTGTATATAAGTTTTACTTCGAAGTAAGTTTAGTAAACAGTTTTTAATCATTAATTTGTTTCAATTAACAATATATGTAAATCTATCAACCAGATTTAGTGTTTTCTAAAGACCATGAGCATCGAATACTCTGTAATTAATTATTCATTTTATTTTTATAAATAATAAAAACCCTTTTTGTACAGTAATAATGTTATTATGACACCGTACACGGAACCAACATGGTTATATAAAAGTTTAACGCCCCAGCACGGCTATAATTTTCACGGAAGTCGTAAAGAGTCTCGTTCGCCACTCCGCCATTTTGAAAACATGGCACGGGGCGGCGGGAAACCTGTGGCTGTATTTGTAGTCCAGAAATTGATATAAAAATACATTTATTTCTAAACCAGACAGTATTCCTATTTTTATATCTTTTTTTCGTATATTTATCTCTTTTTTTATGTTTTTTCTTTCTTGTTTTGCACAGACACGAGGTCCGTACTCTTTTTTTACTTTGCACATTTTTTTTTAATTACAAACAATACTGAGTTCCTAAATTATTTTTTTTTAAGTTTTTTTTTATATATTTTTCTTTTAAACACATTGATTACTTAGTTACTGTAATAAGTTAAATAAATAATATAGGTTTCATTTGTCAATACTGCGATCTAGACCAATGAAAGACCTAGTTCCAAATTATGTAAAGTGCTTCAATTGTGCTCGATTAGAAACTTACGCGTTATTTATTCCGATACCCTATTTCAGACCTCTGTCAAGTATATAAAGTTATTTAAATTATCAAAGCCGAATGCCTTAATTTTAATTAACTTTTGTCAAAGGATATTCAGTAGCCACACTCATCTTAACTTGCTAAATGAATTTGTTAAAAAATGTTAATAACCCTATTAATATTCCGTCAGTCGTAGTGTGTTATCGTCAACTGTTTACATGTGACGTCTCAGATAAGCGACTGTCACTGCGAACCATAACATAGGTGACGTCATTTAATTCTTTGAGAACTTATTTGAATAATTTTAATACGGGAAATGTAAAGGAGGAAAAGACATTGTTATTGTCGTGACGAATAACTAACAAAAGGTATGAATAAGCGACGAACTCACTTTACTTTATTATTATTATTAAACGTGATAGAAAAGAACATTATAAGCCTTTGTCTGCCCACTCCTGGACATAGCCTTCTGAATGCCTTCCACAGTATGCGGTCTTCATCCGCGTCGAACGACTTCCACCATTGATGAAAACGATCGACCATTTTGAAAAATTAAACGCTAAAAAATAAAAGACATGCGGTAAAAATTAAATAGAGATAAATGAAAATCTATAAAACAAGAATGTTGTCTCTGCCCACGTTGCCCGTTTCTGGAAAACGTTTGCACGTGACTTACACAAGTTATAAAACAGTGTATGAGCGACTTTAAAATTACATTTCAGTTCTCGAGTAAGATTAAAGAGAAGCCATTCCATATAAATTTAAAAATATCTAACTATAGCTTAAAGTAAATACCTCGGCATTTGCGGGAAACATACGAAACTGATTTGTTGTAACGGCAACAGCAATTTTATTAAAAAAAATCGTTGCCATGACGACGATATTGTTGATTGTTATCACCATCATCATCATCATCAACAGCTCTTGTCTACCCACTGTCGGACATATGCCTTTCCCAATGCCTTCCACAGTATGTGGTCCTCCGTCTTCCGCATCCAACGACTTCCTGCCGTCCGCACTAAGTCGTCGGTTCCCCTTGGACCAATTGTCCCCATTGTTATCGCGTTTTAAAATTATTTTACAACAATCGCAGTGTAGTATTTGGGTTCGTGATAATTTGATCTGTTAATATGCTGAATATTTATAGACGAGGAGCAAATATATTAGTATACCAAATAACACGTTCCTAATTCAACCTTTACATTTATACAGATGAACTTTCATATCACAAATAAGTATACGGTAAATAAATACTTTGGTCGATACTAACCTTTATTTAATGAAGTCTTCGAAAATTCACCGACCAACGATCCTGTAAATAAAAGACAATATGAAAAATAATACTAAATTAATGTACCTTAGATATTTCCATATGTCTTTCATACATATGGAAATATTTTCGGTCCTGATAATATCAGAGGAGTCGCCATTTACTGACCATCAGATGTCATCATGGTACAAAGGGATGAGTTCAGCTATAAAAGGTATAAAACACCTTATTCTATAGGTTACAAAGTCCAATTTACACATACATCAATGTATAACGATCTAATCAGATAATGGTTCAAAATGGTGAGCTTAGAGGCGCTATGTTTTGTATCACGCAATCGATGTTGGACCCTCATTATTACATTGTAACATGCGATTTACGTAACGTTCAGTTACATACTTCATAAATCATGTTTACTATTTTTTAAAGGGTATGCAAGGATTGCGTAATAGTAACGTACATAAGCTTAACCCACCTTACATCTGATAAAACGACATCAGATCATTATATGAGTCTATAATGATAACATTTTATTTGGATATAAATTCTCCCCTTCTTTCATACCACTGACTTTATAACTACAGGAGAAATTTTGTCCTCACATATGCGCACATCTTAATAAAACAAATTAAACATTAAAAAACGTAAGAAAGGCGAAATTCGCTTGCTCGATACATATAAAAAATGATAACATACAACGGATTTCATTACATGTCTCCGGAGTCGAGTAATGCGAAATGCAAAGCAATTTAGGCTCTACGGACCGGATTAAAATGTGAGGAGATGTCTGATATTACGTTGAATCGTACAAAAGTTCGCGGCAAAGTTCACAGACCGGTAGCGGTTTAACAACGCTGACAGAAATCGTGAGCAACTTTAAATAGCTACCTATGAAACTTGCGTCTGTTGAGATATTGTTAAAAGTTTTAATATGGAATGCGGGAGTTCCGACATTTAAATATATTTATCTTCATTAGCACGGAAACTTCGGATGCCTTCTTATCGCGAAATATCTTTATTTGTCCCGTGAATTGTGAAATTAACTGTCGTCTGTAAATTCGTAAACAAACATAAGTTAGAACCCGCAATAATATCTTTTTTGAAGACAAACGAGAAGAAGAAGTCGCGTGTAAAAACTAGTAAATACTAAGTCGTCAATTTAATATAAACTAAGCTGCTATTTTCGAGAGAGTTTAAGCACATACGCATGTTGGTGACATGTTAAAAAAGTTTCTAAAACTCCCTGTTGTAACCCGAGCCGAATACAGATGGCGCTGTATTATTCACGAAGCTTTCCCCCAACCGACGCTAATGCCGATTTCACTCACAACTGAGCGGGAACCGGGAACCCTGCAGTTAGGGGGAACTTGTTTAAGATACAACAAAAGTACTAATGTGAACAAATTCGCTATGTACAATCCTGCCTGCTCTGTAGTACTAAAGCCTTTGCTGTCTATTGACTGGAAAGAATTATGTTTTAAACAAACAAGAGAACACGCATGAATATTACAATATTTAGAACTGACAAAAAGTTTCATTGACTGTCTAAGAATGTGCGTACGTGCTTACGCGTGGTCTTTGAAAAAGATAAATGTATTACCGAAGCCAGTGTCTTCGATTTTTCTTAAAAAAAAATTATAAGATGAAGGGATGAGATGTTTTTGTGTTCAAGTGTTTCAGTGGAAACTCTTAGTGATACAAGTTTGATGAAGAACTTTTATATGACTGACATGGGGATATATTTTATCATTTACAGATAAATAAATAAAGATGTGAGGGAAGTTTAGTTGAACATTAGAGGGTCAAAAACCCCGGATCAATAGGCGAGTGCATACCGTTCCTGCTTAGGGCACCGCAATGCCTACGTGCAAGGGTCTGCCGTGACTCACGAGGGGTGGCTCCCACCCTAGCGCGTTTGGTCGATACTGCCCTTTTGTTTTCGCACTCGCGCTCTCTTGTACACTCGATTTCGGAATACTTTAAAAGCTCGACGCCCCGTGCCGCATCGTCTGCGTTGAAGCCACTTAAGTTTTAAACAATTGTTTATTGGAAGTTTTCATTACAGAAACAAAAGACGAAAGTAAACATGAATTGGCTTTAATTAATTGTGTAATGTCAAACAATCACGTCTTTTTTTTTCTTTTTGTTTCAAAACTCATTTGTCTTTTTTTAATCGTTAATATTCTCTAGTTCCAATTGTAGTTTCCTAACAACTTTAAGTATCATATCATCCTATCAGCTACATGTCGGCCACTGCTGAGCGCAGCCTTCCCCCAAAGATCGCCATGATCGATCCTCGGCCTTCCACATCCAGGATACTCCCACAACTTAACCAGATCATCGGTACACCTTGCGGGAGGCCTACCTGGGCCTACTTTACGCAATAAAGAAAAAAATTAAAGCAACTATTATAGATTTATTTATACTTTTAATGGTTTATTTATCGTACTTTTTATAAGTGAGGTAACAGAGACCTTGAAAGGTCAGCACACGCAACACAATGGCGGGAAAACGCAGTAAGCCTGATCGTAATCAACCGTTACCGAATAAAAACACCGAAAGCTTAATTCACGCAATAAATACGTTAAATAAAACTATTTTCTTTCTATACGTTCATAACCTTTTTGAATATACACGCGAAAATAACGACACGTGAGGTAATCTGATCGATGTAAACAAACCATAGATCATTTCTACAAGATTCGAGTTAAATCTATTGAATTAACAAAGACGTAACATCAGATCGTGTCATTAAAAAAAACAATTACTGTATAATATAAATGCGCCTATAGCCTAATTATTAAGAGTATGGAAATTCCGATTGAGTGGTTGTAGATTCGAATTCCGCCATCTGACTATTGTCATGGATCATATCCTAGCAGAGGCGTTGAGATTAATGGTAAAAGAAATACTAGGAAATTAAAACAAAATCTGCTAAAATTTTATTTAAAAAAAAACTACGATGTTTCTTTGTTTAAGAAAGTAAATGTCGTAAGATTAATTCTTACTAGTATTTTAAATAAGAAAGTTTAGATAGTTGAAGGTGGAAGCTAAATGAATCTCGCTGGAATTTGACTTAAATGTAGGTAATATTCTAAAAGGACACACAGATAACTAAGTACGGCAACGAAGTTTACTTTTAAATCCGCGAGGACGGCATCGCATTCCTTTAACACATAAAAAAGTTATAATAAAAAACAGTTGACCATCTAAAATTATATCATCATCTTTAGAAATTCATTTGTTACTATCAACAAATATTCCTTGACATATTTGTGATACGTTTTCCGAGAAATCATCGTCAAGTTTAGAACTAAGGCTTGGGCGAGTCCGCAGATGTTAACGGTCGCACCTGAGCCCACCTGCCTTTGCCCTTTTCGAAATAACCATCGTATATTATTCAAGGGCGGGTCCGTATTGGATTATTGTCTTGTCGTTAGAATCCGCAAACCAACTAAAGTGGCAAAAGCTCGCTTAGTACTATTTTTATTTATGTCCATTTAATGTAATAGTCCAGTAAAGTTTTTTTTTGTATTGGAATGTGACGGAGTGAAGAGAGATGTGAAAAATAAATGAATGTATGAAAACCTGTCTATCGCTATAGATTACTGATATATCGAATCAATGATATCAAATTAAATTTTTGCATAATTTTCAGTTCAATATATTTTTTAACAAAATCCAAATATTGTAACAAAAATAACACTTTAACTCAAGTTTCTCATTTCAAAAGATACGTACGATATAATATTCTCTTAAGTGATACTAAGCACTGCCGACCCTGGAATTGTGTGTCACGTTCTGAATTCTAGAATTGAATACTTGTATAGCATTTCTTTTTAAATGATAATATTAGTAGATTTTGGCAACTTACTAATATTTCTTGTAACCATTCCTGGTAAGCTTGAAAAAGCTTGTATAAGGATATGGACCAAGACAATAGTCGAATGGCGGGTTTCGAACCCACGACCGCTAGTTCGGTAGTCCGTACCCTTAACCATTATACTATTGGCGCTTCAAATATTACTACTACTACATTCAAGTAGTTAATTATTCTTAACAGCACCTCCGTCTCGTCTTATCTTATCTTACACAATAATTTATAAATTGACAGATATATAACTTGTTAATACAGTATTATTGTATTATTTAATAAAGCCATAATTTATTTAAATAAGAACATATCCATACAATTTCGAAACTTAGTTATAAGCACTCGTTTATTGCTCGAGTAAAAGACTCCAACGCGAGCTAACTTGAATAACTTCACAAGTATTATAGAAAAAAAAAAGATCAACCATTATTGATTCAAAAATGACCTTTGTGTCAATAAGTTATAAATAAATTATAAAAAAAGTTCTTAATACAGATTTAATATGCGCAGTATCACTTAATTAACAACTTTGAATTAAGATGAGTTATTTTTGAATTGCTAAAATTATCTTAACAATACAAAAAAACAGTGCAAAGATATTGTAATGAAATATCATAGAGAAAGCCTTTAGAAAGCAACTTCTCGTTAGGAAACATACTTGACTTAGAATTAATAGAAACTATTAACAGTGAACGAAATTTGTAAATAAATACTCACATAACTTAAGTATCAAATGATATTGGTCCAAATTAGCCCCAGGTGAGTGTAGAATTGACGATGTTCAAATTCAGAACACATTCAACACATCCGTACTGTCACAAGAAAAGACGTTAAAACACAATCACGACACAAAACACACAATATTATCCCATATTAAACATTACATTAAACCAAAAGAAGTTTATAGTTACTTATAAAGTATGAGCAAAACAAAAAAGTAAAGTTGTCGATATTAGAAACGAGTCGCGGAATTAGCTGGAACTTGTTCGTAACAAGTGAACATGCTTCCTCGTCGACGTGCGGCGGGCGACTGGAGGGCGCGCGCGGGGCGGTGCCCGAGGCCGGACAGGCTACCGGTTCAGCGGACCCATCCGGAAAGTCCTAACTCAATTTTTGAATATTTCGCTTTGTGCATATTTTAAGTCACGAAACGCTAGTCGTAGATATTATTCAAAATACATTTTTCTACTTGATTTATTTAATACAAGAAATTTTGAACGTGTTTAAAAATCGTTTGATACCAGTTCAGTGACATACATTATGCATAAAATATTTTATGGAAATTGGAAAGTGCGTGTAACGTCCTGTCTATATTATATTTGAATCTCCTTAGTTTCAGTACTTACTAACCACTTATGATTTATCTAGTTCAATTAATGTTTACGATTTGTGACATTATGAAGTATACAAAACAATTAATATCTACGAATTTACAATATTATTTTGTAAAATCAAATTTCCACTTGACTGGTTCGATAATTATGCACCCCTACATGTTTCAAAAGTAGATAATGCATTTTACTATAAGAGTCCCTCCCCCAATTTCCAAAAAAAAAAAGGTTATTGAACTGTAGGGTGAATGCAATTTTTTAGGGCTTTTATCTATGATTATTCTTACAAAACTACTTATTCTAATTACTGTATACATCATAAAGAAAATATTGAGTTTGTTTGTTTTACTAACAAAACTTTTTAAAGTAGATTTAATCCAAACTGGTACGAATTTTTAGTTAAAATTTATTTAGGTATTGACCAGAGGTATCATCATCATCATCAGCTCACTATACGTCCCCACCGAGGGGCTCAGAGCCTACCCTATTGTTAGGGGTGACTAGGCCATAGTCAACCACGCTGGACCGGAGGTATACTGCAATTATATCTTTGATGCATGTATCAAATAGCAGCAGCTCGCCTCTGGCTGGGACATTGTGAAAATCAATATATATATAAGTTAGAATATAATAAACAATGTAAGACTTATTGTGAATATAAATGAATATACGGCCTGCCCGGGAGGGGTTTACTCCCGGGGGAAAAAAAAAAAAAAAAAAATATATCTTTGTTATGTAATCTTATCTCTACTTAATAATATATAATGTTAGATATGACAATATGTTTTTATATGTGACAATGAAATATCACCCTTAGTATCCGTAGTTACCGCTTTTAATAGCCGGAAACGGACGTGTATTATCACGGTCCTCCGATTTTGTCGCGTGTCCGTAAAATACGTTAATACCCGGCTCCAGGGGAGGGACATTGCGACCTAAACTTGATGTTAAATCGCTGCTAATCTTGACACCGACCATTACTTAACTCTTTATTACTTAATTTATACTTTACGTTAAGTTAAATAATACCGTATAGTAGTTTTCAAATGTCATTAGTTTTTTTTTTTTTTCAACAGTCAAGTATTTTTTTAATTCTCGAAATGATGTTTATAATAAGAATTATTACAATAAACTTTTCTTACAATACTCTATATTATTGTACAATGATTATTAACACCAAGATACCGCAATTTAAGACGATTTTGCCGTTCGATTCAATTTCATTTCTTACTTTATTGTCCCCTAAAACGAAATTAGTATTAAATAACCTTAAAATAACAGATAACAGCTACCATAAAACAATATTTCAGTCAATATTTTATCTATTAATGAAATTCGGCTACACTTTGCCGTACGGAGGGAGGTTTTCAAAAGGAATTGGTTTCACTCGCAAAATTAATGGCCGCAATTAATGGAAACGTCGCCCGACGGTTAATGTAAGCTTTTACCAATTCTGTTTGGCCGCTACGCCTCGAGTTACACCTGATAACCTTCGTGGTTTAGAGTAAAACCTATTTGTTTAAATTTACAAACATCACACATAGTACAAGACCATTATCTCGCCTTTATCACCATGAAGGTTGATGCGGGATTGATTACTCTTTTATATATCTCTATGATCCTATCTAAATTAACTCCTAGAAGACAGCGTATCATCTTGACCATAAATCAAATTTATTTTATAAAAAATTAACAATACGTTACATACTAATTATTTATTATATTTTTAGTATTTTTTAACAATTAAGAAGTTAAAGTTTTAATTGGAAAGATAATTATAAAGCGTACAAAAAGAGAATCGTTGATTCGAAAACTCACTAATGAGTTGAAATTTTCATTTTTAAAAAGCTCCAACAAAAGCGTGATAATGAGTTCCTATTAAATCTACGCGGTTGACTTGTTCGATGGAAATTAGAACGAAATAATGGACAATACAATTCAATGATAGCATACGAAGACTTTGCGATTGGTCTGTACCCATTTCAAGCGAAAACAACCTTTATGAATTATGTCAGAATTCCGAACAGTGCTCGATATAGTAAATCTATCAATATCATCATCATCATCATCAACAGCCCTTGTCTGCCCACTGTTGGACATAGGCCTTTCCCAATGCCTTCCACAGT
>JAODUI010000029.1:1990479-2018086 GCA_027563995.1 Papilio gigon
GATGTTTTCCTTCACCGTAAGAGCGTCGGATAATGTACATATGCAATTCGAAAATTGAAAAACACATTGGTACATGGAGGGGATCGAACCTAGACAATGTCGAGTACGGTCCGGTCCGGTCAAGCGCTTAACAACTGCGCCACCGACGCTCTGTCAACAAACAAAGTTTACTATTACTATATTGAACTATAGAAAAACCATCGTTACAGCGCCATTTGTTACAACATAACAAAAATCGCACCAATTTACGAGTATTATAAGGAACTCCATACCTTCCTTGAATGTTTAGTAATACAGCGTCAGGTAACCAATAGATCGTCTCGTGTTATAATAATTGATAAGTTAATAGCAGCTGTAGTCTCTCCTCCAAAATTACTATTTCCTTTTTACCTTATAATTATTGAAATAATGTCGGAACCATCGATGTTAATAAGCATGTACTCAAGATTTATTATTGCAATAATTAGAGTTGTTTTTTTTATATAAGAGAAGGGAGCAAGCGAGCGGCGTGATGACAAAGGTGGTCATCGACGCCCTTGGATATTCGCAACACTAGAGGAGCAAATACCTTGCCGGTCTTTGAGAGATACGCTCGCTTCTTAAAGGATTCTAAGTCGTACTGCATTGGAAATACGACCGAGAATAGATCGTTATCATTTATTGTTTATTATTAATTGGGATTTTCTCAAAGACGATATAAGGTAGAAATCATGGAATTTGATAAGTTAAGTTTTAGAAAAGCATCCGATCTTCTTCAAATTCTGCTCGGCCTTTGTCAAATGTCACCTGTGTCAATTAAATAAAGACGTCCACCGTATGCAATCCACGTTTCAACAAAAAAACTTTATTTGCATTAGATTGGTATAACAGAGTTTATAAAATATGAACAATATAAACACAGAACCTGCCCCAAGGATTCAACATCGGAAATAACTTTATTAGATTTATAATTAAAACTTCTTAACACGTATTAAATCACTAGAAATTTAACAGTTACCAAAAAAATATATATGATAATTTTAAAATTAAACTCAAGTTTAGAAAAATTAAGTTTAATTTTTACTTGTATAAGGATCAATTACATTTTAATGTTTTTGTGGATTGCAATACAGTGTAAGACAATACATATCGTAAAAGTTCTTGCAATTAAAAAAAATACAAAAAAAATTGAAATAATTTTGACTACAATTCCAAACTTCACTCTTATTCAATTAGTATTTCTGTCACTTTTACGTCAAGCCATTTTAATTTGTGATTTTACTAATAATGATCAAAAAGATAATGAAGAAATAATTTTAATAAGAAATGTACATGAACGTGTAATTAATGGAGTGCAGTGTCGCCAGATACTTTTACGATATGTAATAAATGATAAACTCTAAATGTATTAATTAACAATAGACAAATATATAAATTAATAATTAATAAAAGCCAGAATGAAAATGCCTAAAATATTTTTAGCAGTTTCAAAAAGTAGATTTTTTGTTTGTTTCATTGTTACTGACAGATCAGAGTCGAAGCGTTGTTCTATCTGGCAATATTTGCTCGAAAGGCTATTTATCTGTAGTGCAAAGTAGAAGTAGAGCTGCAAACCAAAATGACAAAGCCTGTTAACTAAAGGTGAGTTAAGAGGCTCCACTACTTGAAAAAACGGCGAGAACACAGTCCGAAAAAATGTCTTTGGCTTTGGTGAACAAACTGAGCAGCTAGTTTCAACGCGACTATTTTTTTGTAGCAACACCGGCTCGACATCTTTGTCGATGTATTTCCTAACGAAGTCTTTGGCTATTTGATTGTGTCTATTTCTTTTGAATATATTTTTAAGTGTATATGCCTGTAAAACTCTGCATTGGTATTTAATGTTTTTTTCATAACAACAATTATTTACAATATTTTCTTGAGAAAACGCTTTTAGACAATTATCAGAATAATTAAGACATACGGTTGAACTTTTTTCATAATTGGGGCAGGCAGGTTTGGATCTCCACCTCCGAGGATTTGCTTTAACACTATAACTTACTGAGCAGCTCGTCGGCTTGGGGTTCAAGCAGCTACATTTGGGTTTACGCTTCCCAGGACTTGGTTTTATACAATAACATACTGAACAACACGCCGGTTTAAAATTTGGGGCGGCAGGCTTGGGCGGTTTGGGCTTGCTCTTCTGGGGAATTTTTTTTATACAGTAACAAACTGAACAACACATCGGTTTAGTTGCAGTGGCTACAGTTTTCACCTTATTCGTTTTACATGGCGGCTCACATTTAGCGGACGACCCTTTGTTCTTCACTCCTTTCTTATCGCCTTTCGCTGGCCGTCGTTCTTTTGTCCTATTTTTATAAAATTCTATGTGGAAACTAAAATTAGAGCCGATCCGAACGACTTGGCATTTTGGTGGTTTCCCTGAACAACACTTCTTGTCAGGTTTTTCTTTTGCGGGACACTCTACTTTCTGTTTCGCTGGACAGGTTCCATTTTTTTCTCCGGGACACTTTCCTTTTTTGGGTTTCTTTATTTTAGCTGGTACGCACGTATATTGATTTTCTTCAAGAGTATTACAGGATTGCGAGCGACATTTTGTTTTGCCGGTGTTGTTTTTTCTGCATTTGTAAACGGCTATAGGACACGCTGGGCCCGTTTTATCAAGATATGTGCCAAATCTAAAAGTTTCGCTTTTGGTGCGAATACAATTTGGTTGCCTCTCATCTTTGAACATCTTAACACACACAATTGCTGTTGTATCTTTTTTCTTATCTTCAACATTTAATTTTATGCAACTCGCATTTTTCTTGGCGTTTTTTCCTTTTGCGTTTTGCTTCACATCTTTCTTCGCCACCTTTTTGGTTTGAGTTTTTTTGTTACATTTACAAACGTCGCATTTCTTTAAAACTACTTTTTTCGGACATTGTTTTCCACATATTCTTTCTCTACTCTTTATAATTGAATTCAAAGAGCGAGTACTCACGCAGGGCTTCGGTTTTAATTTGGCTTTCACTTTAGCACAACAACCTCCTTTTGGAAAAGGATCGGTACGCGTGCCTTTTTTAAATAGAGAAATTTTAGCTTGAGATGCCTTTCTGCAAGTTGTCTCCTTTTGACATCCGATATTCTTGCTACTTTTGACTTGCACGAGTGGCTTTTCGTCACACGTTTTTTTCTTTATACAGCATCTTGCAATGCACGGCATTTTTATATCGTTACCTTTCTGGCAATCTAGCTTCGTACAGCTTTTCACAACTTTGCGACATTCTTTGGGCAGACTATTTAATATGTTTTTTTCAAGGGGAAAGCACTTCATCATGTCCTTAGTATCACAGGAACTTTTGCCTTTAGCGCTATTACTGTCGTCGTCAACACTCTCTATTGCTTCAACTTGCACGCACGTTGTTCGATTACAACATTTCTTGACAACTCGTTTTATGAAGACATTCGTCTGCTTTCGAGGTTTTTCCGCAGTGACCTCCACGCTTGGCTCTTGAGCCTGAGCGGACCTCTCTCGTGAACACGGCCTAGTGCACGATGATCTTTCATTGCAACATGCTGGTTTACGGTCCTTTACTGGGAGCAGGGCGGCGCCTCTGTCTACAGTGTTAATAAACTGGACGATTGCTTTCATTTTTTGAGCTTCACAAGGCGACATATTCTTGGCACATTTACCATCCATACTAGTAAGACTTTTACAAACTTGATTCCTAGTTTCATCGTACACGGCTCTAGATTTTAATAATTTTTGAAGCAACTTTGTCTCTTTGGGTTGCAAGACGCAGGGACTGCACACATTGTAAATTTTAAACTGTTGAGGATAAATGGTTTTGATCTGTGTCCTGCTGTCCAGGCTACGTGGGCAAAAGGAAATACTTTTTCTTGGACAAATAAAAGTATCAGAGGGCGGTTTCATTTTGCCTTTTCTGCGATTCTTTTAGCATTACCAAAAAATCAGATTCCTTTTACCGCGCGTTGTAACAACTGAACGAGTTTACGTTTTAAAATTGAAATATCTGAAAATAAAAGGAACAGTCATAAAACATATTTATTTCGTTAACTTATTAACACAATTACCAGAAGACATGCCACAGATAACATTCACGAAGCGGTCCAGACAAATTGTGTGATCAATGTAGAAAAAATATTGAATATTAAACGGCACTAGTCACTAACATATTTACTTTACCTTCGTTCATCTATAACTTAAGCTTATTTTTATAATGACAAGCTCGTCTCTATAGTAATGTGTCGAACATTTCTTTACATTCAAAAAATAAAACGGAAATAATTAGTAATGTCAGTACTTACTGTTTCTCAACTTTATTACATTTCAAATAATACATGACTCTCTAAAATATACCTCTATCCGTGTAAAAAAATAGTTACAGAGAATTTAATCATTCTATATTTGTACGAATAATTTTTACAAATCATTGACCTGTCACCGAAATTATTTGATTTTTGAATGACAGAAACAGATAATTAATAATTCAGTTGAATTATTAATTATCTGTTAATCAGACTCTTTAGAGCTTACTCAGCTTTAGAGACTGTATATCAGACTCTAAAGCTGTAAACGTTCTACATGCTTCTTACCATAATAGTTTACATGCCATAGTAAGAAAAAAGATTCTAATTCTAATGGCAAAGTTGTTTTACGCAAAAAAAGAAATTTAATAACTATTTATTATATATCAGACGCCTCGATACATGTTCAAAAAGAACTAAATTGGACAAAAGCACTGGTGACAAGCCAAATTACTTTGTCAGACTATTTACTTGTTTTCCAGATCCACCATAAATTAATTTGTAAATTTACCTTAGAAACTAGGTTATAAAAGCGCCATCTATCATAGAGATATAAAAACGAAATGAATATTGTAAAACATGTAAATATGAAATTGTAACATAAATTGTTTATTCGTGATGTCATCCATACAATAGTTTAATTACATTTACAAATTATCATTTAGTGGTTATCTTCAGATTCACTCTCTGAATCACTGGGCGGCCACATCGGCCTGGTGTCTTCATTTTCTTTACTCGCACTCTCTAAAAATTTGTCTTGAGCTTCTAAAACACTTTTACTATCAGTGCAAGCACTGTAAAGATTTAACACATCAGAATTTAATTCTAGAAAGGAATGTCCCCATGAAAATTTAGATAAATAAAATTTAGCTTCCTGTTTATGGCCAGTTATAAACAATGCCGCTGCCAAAGCCTCAACACAACTAAGTTGGTAAGGCTTGCCATAATTTATTGGGTTTGCCGCTACCAGAAATGGGAGAAGTCTTGGATGTGGAGATTTCATGCGACCAAATGGTGTTTCATCAATTTTCGCCCAAGAACAATCTATTACCGCAAGACCATACTTTACAATTATATCTTTGTCATTGGGGCTTACACATTGACTGCCAACAGGCGATAATACGAGACCTGGAAATCTTTGCCCAAGTTTTAAGTTTTTAATTAAGTTATGCCTTAACAATTTTCTTCCTGAACACTTCTTAGGATCACAGTGATTTAAATCCCACATACTGATAGGAAAACTAGCTGGAATACCTTCTTCTTCATCAGAATTATTGGACGAATCTGTTCCGTTTGAACTTTCTGAACTACTATCTTCAGAAGAGTGTACGCTGAGATCTTTTAGTCTTTCAGCATAATTTCGTTCGACATGATGATTTGAACGCTTGCCTCTAATACCGCCTCTCTTTCCTGGTGGCATTGTTACAAATATTCTAATAGAAAATTATAACTTTATTGTTTACACTTATAACCTCAACAAATGTGTATGTTTGACTTTGATTGACGACATACTCTGACATTGACTTAACTCAAGTCAAAAAACCTTTGACATACCTCGCCAATGTTGCCAGGATGTAAATGGAAATAAAATCAAAGGCTAAAAATAAAAATAAGAACAACGCGAAAATTCTAAGACAAAAAACTTCCTAAAATATAACTTCAACTTAAAACATTTATAAGAGGAATTTTTGAGTTGAAGATTTGGTGATTGTCAGTAGAATAACGATCTACCTTGTGGAGTTAGGATTGGTGTTTTGATCATAGTACAATAGAACATTCATCACAAATTCTACACGAATTAACATTCGATTTGTGCTTGTTACTGCTTCATGCTGCTGATCTCTTTTAATAAAGTCAAAAGTAATTAAAAAACTTTGTTACTTCAGCATTTATGACATTAATTCAAATAAAAATTGACATTTACAATAAGTTATCAAAACTTGTTGATTTTATAAGTATTTCAACGAATTACTTGACTATTTCGTTTGTTATAAAGTTTTTGAACAATTATTCAAAATTGATTTCTCACGAGGAAGGATGAGCAGTGCCTCTATGGCCGGTGAGTTCTTAACCTATTTCAAACACGAGTTCTCAATTCATCTATCCGTTTTTTGTTATACAAAAACAGTACAGAAATAGAATCATTTTAATATGTCGATAAAAACATAAATATGGGTAGGCGATTTTCAAACTAAAGAAGTAAGATGGTTACTGACTTTCGGTTTGACTTCTGATGGACTTCTTTTGTGTTAAGACGGTGCAACATCTCGATACTTGTGTAAGCAAAGGTTGATAGACGTTGTTTGTACTTGTTATCTTTACAAACAAGCTTGTACAACACTCTTATACGTTTAATTAACGTCATGGCTAAATATAATTATATTACAATTTTCTACGTATACATTTCTAATGTTTAAAATTGATTTCGTATGGTCTGATTTATTTAGGATTATGTTTATGAAACTGTAAAACTTTTTATGAACCTTTACTGTTGTATTTTTAAAGCTCCGCATGGTTTACATGACATTGATGAGTCATTAATTGGTAATCGATATTAATAACCTTGGATTATATCTACCGTATATGTCGATTGGCCAATTATGCGACATAACCTTATTATAGGCTCGTGGTACACCAGAACATAGGGGCATTAACTCACTGGGTATTATCGATATTTAAATATGGACGTACAAACATGTTTCATCTAAAAATGTAGAAATGCATATTGATGTGTCAAACTGCTAGAAAATGGGAAGCATTAGGAATCTCAACTGCTTTAAAGCCTCTTCTGTTTTGTTTATCAGATCGTTTGATTGAAAATTTTTAAGGTAATTTCCTCGTCATATGTAACGCATGCAACGTAAAAGGAACAAGGCTATCTTATTCTCCTACGAGCTAAATGACTCATTCTGTATTCGATTCTAGCGTGAATCACACAAGTATAATTTTGTTGGAACAATATAACGCTTACAATTTAAAGATAATTGTGGTGTATTATTGTCCATCGATTTTCCACTAGCGTGTGACCGTGTGTGCGGTGCAAGCATTATTACTGGGTTGGAAGTTATTGGTGCCACAAGTCTTTACCGTTACGTTTGAAAAGGCGGCAATATGTAAGTAAAAAATCTAATGTAACTTCTGTACATACTACTGTTCAATTAAAGACTAAATGTATAAAAAGTTTTTACTTGACACGCCAGCATCATTAGCACGCTTCTTCCTTTGTAAATCTCAGTCTGGTGTACCAGGTAATAGTGAATACTTACTGAAGGTTACGCTTAATTTTTGATCTGTTTTCATTGGTATTATAACACGGGAATCATGCTCCATCTCGGGCAAGCGTGAACGTGTGTACCATGCAAGTCTGAAGAAAATGCGTAAAGTTTACCAAAAAAAAATGATATCCATCTTTAGGCATCCATAGTAACTGAATGAATAGATATTCTAAGAAAAACGATCATTACGTCTCGCTTCATTACCGATCTCCAGAACGTTCCAAGATTATTGTCAAGCCGATCGAAAACCGGCGTAGGTTGGGCCGATTTAATTCTATCGACCGTGACTCGTTTTTTTTTCATTGTTATCATACCACAAAGTACACAATATCGATTTTACTTAATTATTCATGTACGAAGCCACCTGACGACAATTGCGGTTAGAACTGTATCACTTACAATGTATAGAAATAGAATACTATTATGTTAACAATCTTGAGGGTCGATTACTAAGTTGTGTTGTTGGTTTATATAAGGTACCACCGCAGTCCAAACATCTAAACCTAACCTAACAAAATAATTTCATTTCCAGTAATTATACATGTTTGGGACCAGGAGTGTAGGGTGTGTTCCCTCCAGGTGGATGAATTGGTGCTTACGGGGCGAAGTCGTTGGGTGCGGGAAGAGGACCGCATACTGTGGAAGGCATTGTGAAAGGCCTGCGCCCAGCAGTGGACAGACAAGGGCTGATGATGATGATACATATTTGATATCAATAAAACGATTACAAATAATCAATTCCATTGTTTTTTTCATTAGTTTTTAGTATTCTTCGTTTGTGGTCGGCGATTCGAAAACCTTGGCTATAAATCGATATATGACCTTATTCAATTTTGTTATATTATAATGTTGAAAGTGTAATAGATGTTTCAATACTTACCTATTAATACTGATGCGTAAATATACGATTAACAATTTGGACGATCTTGTTTTGTTTTTTCTGGTAATCCCAGACAAAGGCGACGTCTGCGTAGGTTTTGAGAGGGCGTGATTTTTATGTGTTCATGAAAATATTCGAAAAACACTTACACGTGTGTCTTTTGCAGCCTGCTTCAACTACGATACCAAGTCGAAGGCGAATAAATTCGACGCAAAAGAAATTATGGATCCAGCTACACGTAAGTACAATTATTTAGATGTATTTGATAACATTTAGTACTTAACATTCGGATAAGAAACATAAATTCTTACAGTATAAGCTATACTCGTTAACACGTTCGCTGCAAAACGAGGTCTAAATCAACCCTTATGCAACTTCCCTGTGTGGCAAGGAAAAATGTGGTACTTCTCTGTGAAGCGAAGGGCATAACTTTGTTATAGGAAATGAGGTCTAATGGACCGCGTGTCGCACTCACGTGTAGTCACAGAGCGGGTCGATAACATCTTGTACCGCAGGGACGGAAAGTACACAAAAATTGATGCCGCAGCGAACGTGTTAATTTATCGATTAAATTTCTCGTATCTAAATAAATTTGTTCAGCCAGACGGTTTTTTATTAAATGGTTGCATGTCTATATTTGATTATATGCACGCAAGCTCTGTAGGCTAGCACGGCAATTTGGGTCTTGTGTTAAATTAATTTATTTCTCAGTAGCATGATTACTATCCTGTAGGCACAGCTAAAATGCTTAGGATACTAGACGTACTCACTAACTATTCATTTCAGTTCGAGGGTATAACAGGTTTTTTTTTTTATAAAAAATACGCTTTCTACTGGATGAATGTAATTTATTGTCTATGTGTTTTGAAACGTTGCAATGTTTTAATCTGTTATGCAAATATTTGCTTTTAATTTGTGAGAGATTATAGTCCTGTGAAGTTAAAACTGTTTAGATCGGTTTGATACAATTTCTCATTTCCATTGATCGGTACCATTCCTATCAGTAATGGGCTAATTTTTTAATAACCATGCATCTTACGAGCGCTAAGAAGATTATGCGTTTACAATAAATATAAAACTTTCAAATAGGCATTTATTAAAAAGAAATAATTTGTATATAATTCTTGTATATTCGAAAAATAAAATAATATCGAATTCAAAACAAAACCTCGCTACATCGATTTCATTTAGTCGTACAATATAGTTCACGCGATGAAGACGTGTTGCGACATTTCAATAAACGTTAAAATTCAATGATTATAAAGTGAAATTGTTTAGTTATAAATTAAAATGAGTGAAAAGTATATCGGTAAACCAAAAACATCATCAAACCGTAAGTTTTTAGTTTATATTTACGAAATTTATATTATTGAAATTTCCAACATGATATACAGTTAAATGACGAAAATATATATTATTTAAAGAAACTTTTTTACATTTTACCTGGAAAAAAATGATTTTTGAATGATATTTCGTACGTAAGTAAATTAATATTACCTATGATGCGGGCAGTTTTAATACTTCTAAAACGTAAATTAATCGATTACCTTGTTATTCCAATAGTCTGCTGCTGTTATGGGAATTTGCGTTTAGGAATTGTTTGCGGCGTCATATTTGAACTGTAATATTAAAAAATTACAACGAACAGTAACATTTTGACCATAAATGTACAACACAACCAAGCATTTATCTCATTTGTAATTGTTTCTGTATTTGCTGTTTTTGTGTAATAATATTGTGACGCATTACAATGTTTACAAAATGGATGCCGGCTGACCGTAAATCTGCAATATGTAATAGGGTGGGATGCAGTTGTACTTGCGCCCTGTATCGGGAACATCGATGTTAGGGCAATCGGATAGTTTTATCATCGATGACTTTTCCAAATATATTTACAACTCAATAATAACATTAATTAGTAATTTAATATAGCTAATCATAATTTTATACTCCTGTTTTATAAATAGATTTTAAATTTTCCAATGTAATCGAAAGTCAAAACTTCAATATTTTCGCTTGACAGTGACAGCTCTGGATGTCTTGTACAAATTTTGACATAAAATAGAAATTAGGATTGTAAGAACTTGGAAATAGAGATGGCGCTTTCATCAATTTCCACTGTTTGTAATTTGAATTTACGTTGCAACGAATTGTTTTTAAAAATTAATCTTTGGCTAAATTTTGTAATCGGACTCGAAGAACTTTTAATATGACAATGCTTAAATCTTTATTGTAATTTTGTCGAATATTGCAGTAGCATGGCATCGTCCCCAGTCTGCGTCGTCCAGGCAGGAAGAGGAACTCATACAGAAGTCTACCCGGGCGGCCTCACAGGCAACAGACCCATTGGAAAAGCTGCGGCTGTTATGCTTGTCGCGAGGAGCCACTGGGATATTGGGCCTGGGAAGGTTAAGATCTCAATTAGTTTATACAGTATAGAAAAATAGTATTTTTATCTTTTTTCGATTTGACGACGTTACATAGTTATTATGGTATCATGGACGTAAGGAGCATTAAATATTAAAAAGCATTGAAATTCAAGAATTATAGTAATCGAATAAAAACATAGATAGGCCTTTAGTAAGATGGATGAGGCGATTCTCAGTGTGGACTTCTAGCAGTAGAAATCCTATTATTGATGAAAGTTTTAATTGATTCAGGGTCTTCAGGAGAATGGACGATGATGGAAGCAAACAATTGAATAAAGAGGAATTTACTACTGGCTTGAAGGAAACTGGACTAGATATTACCAAGGAGGTATGTTATATTTTACAAATTAAACTGCTAATAAAAAAAGCCTTATAAATGTTGAATAAGAAATATTGATGCTTCTGCATTTTTAATTTTTTTTCTTTAATTCCAGGAGTCGGATGAACTATTCAATAAGTTTGACGTGGACGGCAGTGGATCTGTCAGCCTTGATGAATTTATTAAACAACTGCGTGTAAGTATATTTAAATTTAAGACCCCATTCAAGTATTACATAAACACTGTAGCGGGGGGTCTTTGCTTTGCTTATTTTCGATGACATGAGGGGTAGGGGGTCTAGATGGTGATTACGTCAGCACTAGTTTTTACTTTTTTACACATTGGCAACCTACACATTTTTTTTGCTTGAAAAGTAACGAAAATTAATTATTACTGCTACTCATGAATCATTTAAAAATTTCATTTTGCTTTGCTTACTTTTGCTGACGGGGCGTGAGAAGGGGTGGTGAATAATTGTAATAAATGATCTGACGTAATACATGAACGGCCTTCAGGAACGGTGTCTTCAGTAGTTGAATACATTAACTTGAGACCGCCGTATTAACATTACTAAGAACCTCCGGTAGTGGGAATATTTTTTTTATTTTTCTATTCCAGCCGCCCATGTCCGACTCGCGGCGTGCCATAGTAGAACAAGCGTTTAAGAAGTTGGACAAAACTGGGGACGGCGTGTTGTCGGTGAACGATATAAGAGGAGTTTATTCTGTGGAGTCTCATCCAAGGTATCAGTACAAATAACGACTTGAATATTTCGAAATGAAATGGAACGACAATTAATAATAATGTTATTGCAGATATATGAGCGGCGAAGAGACAGCTGATGTGGTGATGACCAGGTTCCTAGCCAACTTTGAGCCGGATGGCTCCAGCGACGGAAAGGTTACTTTTTTAAAAGAATCATTTATTGGTTTCCATATTCTATTAGACTAAATGGATTGTACATGGCAACATTACTATTGGATTTTTAGATGTTGCAAACAAGTGACGTAAAAGGGGTGTCAACACTTTAATTTTTTAGTTTGCTATTTTACAATTTTTGAACTTGGAATGTAATTTTTTTTTTCATTACAGGTAACACTGGAGGAGTTCATGAACTACTACAGTGGCATCAGCGTGTCTATTGACAATGATTGTTACTTTGACTTGATGATGCGTCAAGCTTACAAGCTGTAACTCCGACACACACACACGCACACACGCACACGCACGCCGCAACGTTCGACAAACGCTTAATGCTTAATGTCAAATTATATTAGTGTTCCATTGTCCTTGATAAAGTATGACAGTGTATTTACATTAAATGTTTAACAAAATAAGTATTTTCATTTCACCTGTCTAAAGATGTAACAATTACGGCAAACTAACGCTTTTCAATTGGCAAGTCTTTAGGCTGGTGCTGGAGCTTAAACCCGTCCAGACGGAAAAGAAAGAACTTGTTAAAACTGGATGATAATGTTTCTAAAGCTCCAATAGCCTAATGGTTAATGCTACGGATTTCCGATCACATAGCCGAGAGTTCGAATTCCACCCATTAGACTATTATAAATCATAAGCACAAACTTATAGCTTAGTTGGAGTGGCTAGAAGAAATATTAGGTAATTAAAAAAAACTGCTTGTATTTAAAAAAATAAGTTCAGCCTTTGAACCATTGAACACAACTCTTAATGGGTAGGTTGCTTAGAATGACAGATTGCTTCGCGATTTAAACGCCATCTGTTGATGTTAGACAGTACCACCTCGATTTGTTACGTGAAATCTAGGTTCTGAGGCAATAGATGGAGCAAGTCGCTACTTGCATATGTACCATGTAGTTTTATTGCGGACCTCATAGTTTTACCACACAAGTTCTATACGTTGAGCTGTAATACTCACAGGCTATACGTAAATTGAGAAACGTCACATTGCATACATGGCGGCCATTACGTCAACGAACTTCTTAGTTGCCATAAAAATTTTAGACAGAGCAAATATTGTAAAATAAGATGAGGTAATGCTATTAACATTTATAGTGAGAACAAATTATTCCATAAGAAATACAAGGGAATTTTCAATATTTGTAGCGTAACGTGCATTTTGTCTTCGGTTAATTGTTTTGAAGAAGGTCCAGTCATCCGGAATTCCGGAACAATCGGGCATCGGACTTAAGATCATATCAACGACGATGGATCTGTTGAGACTTAGATGCGTGACTCTGTTGATAATTTAAATGACATGCAGTGTGACACGATACACATAAAATTCTTACTCTTTGTATAGAAAGGAACAGCATATATATTCTTTTTTTAAACTCCTTTGTATTTAAAAAAGAAGACAGTTTTCTGTCACGGTCGTGTTAATATTATTTATAGATTTATGAAGAAAGGAATACAGTCTTTATGACAATAATATACGCATTTTGGATAAGAGTTGTTTGATTATCAGAAGTGTGAGAGGTATTGAACATGTCTAAGTATATAAAGGAGGATGTTGTCCCTTTTTGAAAAAGAACAACGTTTTACCCACCAATAAAGTATTTATTTTAATAATGAATAAACTTGCGCTTGACCACGATCCCATGTGATGTTAGGTGGTGATGTTGTCGAAAGATGGCGTCAGTTACTCAAGCAGTTGCTTGTTCAATCTGTTATTAAACTTGAAGATAATGTGTTTGTATAGAAAACGTGAGCGGTGGAAGGCCGCGGTAGCGATATCACATTATATGTTATTTCCAGAATAATGCAAGATGTGCCGGACAATTCAGTCGCTAATCCAGACGATCATCTGCGCGCTGCAAATGATCACAAGGATCTTCATGACGGTGCTACTAATGATTGAAAACATGATACGGATGCTGCTACAGTCCATATATAACTTTATATCGACGATACTTCAAATAATATCTCTGATACCAATCTGCTGCATCTTCATGCTGACGGCGAAGATGCGCTGCCTGCTGTGCGGCGGTGGCGGCGGCGGCTGCGGCGGCGGAGGCGGTGGCGGCTTCGTGGGCTGCTTCCTCTCCGCGCTATTTTTTATCTTTCTGTTCAAGTCGCTGCGCAGTTACGGCTTGGCCGACAAGTTCATGGCGCGCATGGGCTACACGCGCGTCTCGAAGCACGAGGGCAAGGTTTTTACCGCGCCGCCCTCGCAATCCTACCCCGAAGAACCCACAAGTAATTCCACAAGTTCTAATGCCACCACGGGGGGTAGAATGGGTCCCGAACGTATTGGCGACTATGATGTTAAAAATTATATCTTCGACGATCTTGAAATTGGTTCGACGACAGCTAAAAGTACTTTACAAATGGCGGACACGTACACCGCCACTGGATACAACAAAATTGGTAACTTGTCCACTATACAGTATTATTTATTCTGAAAAATTTATTATTTTAGATAATCATTGTATTTTTTTTAATTAAATTGAAATTTATTTTAATTAACAAAATATGGTTTAATTTATTGACTAAAAGAAAAGTATTGAAAGAGGGAGATTAATTAAAACGTTACTACCGCCATCTTGTGGATACTAATTAATATAATAATTTATAATGGATTAATGTTCAACGTTATATGAGATTCGATTTATTATATCGCTATCAAGTCCGGTGAAGCTGTAAATGATTGAAGGCAAACAGTGATTATTGGGTCACAGAAAAAATTGAAGTGACCTGACGCCAAAGTTTTTCGTTCTATATAAAATCGTTGAGTACCGATGAAAACGGTTATCGGCAGTATACAAAAAAGTTCGCCCAGAGCTAGTGATGTTTGCTTTATTACCTACCTTTGTAACGTATAACCACGTAGAACACTACGTAAAAGGAGTCGATTAGATCATGATCAATTTGCCCTTTTCCATTTCACAGGAAGGTCTCTTGCATACATCTGTCAGACGTCTTATCTGAACTTATTCATATCTTTCACACAATCCATCCACACCTTCACCGGTGTTGATCTACCTTTAGACCCATGCACATACAGTCTCATCTCAAAAGAATTCGATCAGTTATAAAGAGTCGTCTTTTACAAATTACAAATTAAAAAAAAACATCATAAAAAGCTTTAATAGAAAATTATCAAATGTTATTCATTTTAAAAAACCTATTGTTTTACTATACTGTCTATATCCATGTGACATTTCAAATTATATAATCTTCGTTTAACCTGAAAGTATTGATAAATCATGAACACGTGAAAGCCGTCAATTATGATAAATAATGAATATTGAATACAAATTTAAGTAAATGTCCGGCTACTGCTCGTGTTTCGTTGCAACTGTGTCCATTCTATTCTAACTGTGTCCTTAAATATAATTTAGATAAATATATTACGTGTGCGATGTGCAATGTCTGTCCCCTCGTGCTCTACTACACTAAACTCGCAAATACTTCTCAGAATGTCATAATCGGCCTATTTGAACTCATTAGTACAATTGTATGCGCAATCATTAATTGTATTTATAGGACGATCGTACAGATTTGTCATCTAATACAAAAACTGACGGACTGTATTAATGAGATATCAAAAAACTCATGCCCGAAGCAGCAGTGCACCGTAGAGACTTGTGAGATAATGTGCACCATAAGTTGCCTGCTGCTGGTGGTTGTAGCCATCTTCATGCTCGTATTTCACACGCAATGGCTCGATACTTTATTAGGTAAATGCGAGGCGTCGAATGTAAACGTTACCACTGGCGGCACCAGTACTTCAACTGCTAAAACGAATACTACTCCATTTACTACCACCACATCTTATACGACGACAACTAGACGATTGAGAGCAGGAGAATTGGAAGATTTCGCTATTAATATACTATCGGATCAAGAAAGTTTCAGAGCGAAAGAGCGCGAAGAATTGCGACAAATACACAATGATGAAAAGATTGGATTGGCTGCAGAAATAAATCGAAAACTAATTGATGCCGCGTATACTAAACAAATTCAGGAACCTCCGGCTTCCTCTTATGTCGAACATGTAACTAACGATGTTAAAGAACTTGTAAAGGAAAAACAAAGTATGACCAAAGTTCTATCGCTGCTAGAAGAAATATTAACAAATATGAACTCAAAGAAAAAAAGTAGAAATACACGTCTGTCTAAACGTTTGAGGACAGACACATATTTTGATGGCGACGGGGATCAAGACGAGATGTGAAAGAAACTTACTCTAGAAACTGTGGATTTAGTACACTGTAACAGGAAGCAGCTAACAAACGTAATCCTTTATTATATAAAGCTTAAATGTACTTTAATCATGCCATGTGTCGATTATTTAAAAAAAATATATAAGAATGCCTGTAGTATTTTATTTCACGTTTTAATCTGCAAACATTCGTCCAAGTATGATTTGGGGACCTTCAAGAGTAGAGTGAATAGGCACTTACTAACCTAGCACGTACCATATTTCGACCACATTATCACTTAGCAATCCCTCTGATCTCCAATATCTTCATGTCAAACACCTCCCTGTTTTGAACCAATTTTATAATTCAATTGGTAATAACAAGGCTGTACCAAGAGCACCGATAAGCATGCATGGCAGATTGAATCCTGAATGTCGAAAAGGTAACAGAGTTTCCTTAGAAATATGTATATCTGCGTATTAATCTGGTTTACGTGCGTGGACTCAGTCCTTCTTGTCCATATCGCAAATCATGTTCTCGTACACTGCGTGAAAATGTTACCGGTTTCCTCCTCTCCTCCTTTTCCTGATGAACATCCTGCTACTATATCTCTTATTCAAATAAGGTTACGTTTCCTTAATTAATTTAATATCATCAGTTAGTGATCTTGTTACAGTATAAAAGTTACTACTAATTAGCCTTTCAAGTAGTTTGTACGGAAAAAAGAATCGTTAATAAAAATAGAAAGTATTTTATTGTTCACTTATTTTTATATATTGTTTACAAGTAGACAAGACGAGGTACGGAATAATTAACTAACTGCAAAAACAACGAAACAATTCAATACACAAGAAACACGGACACCAAAAGACCAAAGCAAGCATCAGTAGAAGGCAACGGGTGAAATCGTGGAAGATCGAACGGAACATCATAAAATGTCGATGCAGGAAAGGACAGGCGACGAACAGCCACAAGCACGGTGTCTTCGTGTGCCTCAGGTAATCGTATTGACACTTTTCTAAAGTCTGTTCGCGGCCTTTGGGTTTGGCTTTAGTCTTGCAAACTACCTGTTCACACTCTGATTTCTTTTTTCTTGGTTTTTTCTTCTTTCGTTTACCTTCACTCTCATTTTTAAAGATCAGACAGCACCTTTTGAAAACACTCTTACTTTTCTTTAATCGTCGTCGATTCTTGCCTTTCTTTTTCTTATTTTTTTGTTTGCTCGATTTCTTCTTTTTAAGACTTTTTTTAGACTTACCTTTCTTATGCAATACAGTTTTTTGTTTAGTTTTTCTTTTGGATCCTTTACGCTTCCTAGTCGGTGTCTTACTACGTTTTTTGCCAACTTTCTTTTTAGAGGCAACTTTCTTCTTGCCCTTTTTATTTTTTTTACCGCGTACGTTTCTTGATAGTATTGAACCTGATTTACTTCTTTGCTTTTTCTTTACACGTCTGTTACCTTTTGAAAATAAACTGAAATCGCTTATAGCTGAAAAAAAATTATAAAGTTGAATTAATATTAAACAGATGTAGTGTGAAATGATGCAGCTTAGGGAATAAGTTTACACCTATTGCAGTTTATTAAAAACAGACTTCAAAACCCTGGTATCTGGCAACACAGCGGTGGTTCTACAGTAAATTTATTAATGTGAAAAACCTGTTCTGAGTTCGAAGTGTCAAGATAAGAATAATTATGATATGTATAAATAAGATATGAACAGAACCTTACATTTTTTACGGCACTTTTTATCGATTTTCGTCTTGGAAGGTTTCTTTTTAATCGAGGCACCTAGACTTTTTGATTTGCATCTTTGGTATCTATCCCAAAAAGACATTTTTGATTCTACATTTCGAACTTTTTGTTTTTTATTATCACATTTCCCTTTCGTGAGCACCCACGACTCACAGTTGGGATTCTTTGTGCACATCTTATTTAAATTACTTATTTTGCATTTAACTTCTGGGTAGTTTAATATTCGCATATTATTTCGGTCTATTTTAAGAACGAACATTGGCCCCTTACACGCAGTAGCGATCGGAGAAGACTTTGGTTTCAATATTGTCGTAACTTCTACTTTAGAAGTTGAAGCTGGTATAGGACAGTTTTTAAATTCCCTCTTTGGCAATGATTTCAATATGCTTTTTAACTCCCTTTTATTAATAACTCGTTTATTATTTGGATCAATTTTAATAGCAACTAATCCTTTAGGCAAATTGACACATTTGTCGCGGAAAGCGACCTTTTTCTTCGGAGTTTTACCGAACACATTGGGACATTTAGATTGCCCTGATGCATTTTCGAATATGATGCAAACCGGCTCCTTCTTTATATTAATCGTAAGCTTTTTTGTCTGATTACGAGCGTCTTTGAGAGGTTTAGGACACTCTACATCTTGATTATTTTGCCGGCATCTAAATTTGGTAGATATACAATTAAAAAAATTCCCAATTCTATTGCACAAGGACTTCTTGAAACTACAACCAGTGTCTAATCCTACATCTACTTTACGAAAACAATATTGTTTAGGTGGTTTCTGTGGTGCACATTTATCAGGGCACACGAGAGATGTACACGTCTTGTCTAGATCTACATAATAACACATCGCATCGCTTTTGAATTTACTACTGACTGCCTTTTTACAAACAACCGTAGAATCTTTATCAGATGTTCTATTACTGCTTATGCTTTGTTCAATTTTGTCATCATTATATTTCTTATTACATGTACAGTTTTCGTTGCTTGCAGATTTATTTAAACTGGTGCCGCATCGAGTTTTAGCCAGTCGTAAGTTATTTGGGCAACAATTATCAGTTTGTTCATTTTGCTTAGCCTCTATACAAATTTTCTTTTGGTCGTTTAAAATGTCTAAGTGTTTGCTTTGTTTATTTAATTTTACACTATTGTGCTCCCTCCCTTTAAGATTATGAGTAGGGGCAATTATTATTTTATCATTGTTGTTATTTAAAAATCGATCAATATATTTTAGTATGTCCCTGCATTTTGTACACACTTCATTTTTAATATTTCTCTTTGTTTTCATTGTGTACTTGCTAGCTGAATCTATACACGTTTTATATTTAATTTCTGCGTCATCGTTGCGATTGGTGGCAGTGACCAATGTAGACACCAGAGATCTATTATCAATTGTATTTCCTATAAGCTGTTGAGAAAGTTTAATACACATCTTCACATCCTTTATTTCGCTATCATGTTTTCTTACATTTTTCTGACATCCGCATATAATATCTTCTGAGTGTTTTCTTTGTGTTAATAAATCATTAGTTCGCTCCTCCTGACAGCCATCTATAAAATCACCGTTCCCGGTGGATTTTACATGACCCGGAATTTGTTTATTGGAACTTACTTCCCTTCTACTAAGAAACTTTAAATTTACCATCGTAACTTAATAGTGGTATCAATTTATTTTTCATAATGTAAAGAAATAAACACTTCTAATTATTATAAAATATAATTCTTTCAAGTACTGCCGAGTTTTGATTTAACAAACATTTTGCGAATCAAAATTTAGCTGTTGATAGTATAAAAAATATTACGCATACTGAAATTTATAACCTCGAATCATAACACAACTGTATGACTTTCAAATATAACTTTACGTTTGATGACATAATGAAGTTTCTTCTTGTCAGGGAAATGTTCCAAATGACTCATTGAGGTTCATTTTTTAGTTTGACAGAGTAGGAAAAATCGTATGTGTAGATCTTTCTCTACTATAATGTATAACCTATTTTCTGTTACAGGGTGTCTCCGGAACGGCTTCATAGATCTGGATGAAATTTTATCATCATCATCATCATCATCTGCACCTGTCTGCCCACTGTTGGACATAGGCCTTTTCCAATGCCTATTACATTTGGCACAGACTTATACTATGACGAAAATAACAATAATCAACTTACTCTCACAAATGTAAGCATCAATTCAAATTAATGTTTATAATAAGTAGCATAAGACGTGGCCACACATATGTTAGTAGTTCCCTTAATTTATTTTTTCATCAAGTCTTTACTACCAAATTGTTTTATCTGCATCCTGCAAAATAGATTTTTCTATATTCTGTGCTTTCTATCATCTGTCATCTGTCAGTGTCAAGCGCCAAGCGCCAATCAGCAAGTCAGCCACTCGGCTTAAGAGCAGCAGTCAACAATCACCAAATCAATCAATTCAATCGTAATCGTATTTGTTGCAGATCGGTCTTTGGTATTCGCTGTTATAGATGTAGAACTGGTGGCAGTGAACGCAGTGTTTATTTAAAGTGTGTTAGTTAAAAAGTCGATTGCCGCTCTACATCGTAAACAGGATTTTAATTAGTCTTTAATTTGTCTCGAGAAACCTAGAAATATAGTCTGAATATATTAAAAATGGGTATTCAACTTATTATTTTTACCATTTGTATCGGTAAGTTTAGCATTTTTTATTTCTTTAGAACTTTATTCATCCTAATTCAACTTTATATAAAGATGTTAGATAAATACTTCGATCCATTTTAAAAGAATTAACATAATATTTATAAGTACCGTCCCAAGTTGGTCACTTTAGTGATATTAAGGTCGCTACACTCGATATTATATAAATTAAGCTGCAGTTTACCACTTGTAAACATTTTTATGAATAGCTTAAAATCTTAATAGCATTGTTTGTTTTAATCTGTATTTTATGCAGTAGAAAAATAATTTAACCATATTAATCATCACAATTTGTACTTTTTAGCTATTCTGAATTTAATTTATAATATAATAAGTTGTATAGGCAAGTCATGAATAAATTGTTCATAGCAATTTTAAACCAGTTCGATGACAGTAATGTCATTCTTATCAATTCAATGAATTACTTTTAGGAGCTGTATTTGCTCAGATGGATCTTTCAGCAAATGATGCACTAAAAGCCCTACCAGCAGACCTTCAAGGTGTAGTTAATAACACACAGATAGAGGATGTTCAGAACAAAACAACCAAAGTGATAAAAGAAAAATGTGAAAACAATGGTGGGCCTGATGCATACATGAATCTTGAGGTCAGTGTCAAAACTTTTAAACTATATTAACTGATAATTTCAACTGTATGTGTGCTTGTATTAATAAAGTTGTCGCTGTCTCGTCAAGGAGATTGAGAGGGATGACAATGAATAATAAAACATGGTCAGTGCCGTGGTGTTTTAGGATTGTTACAACTCTTTTAGCAATATACAGAATTGTTTTCTCGGAGGGATCACTCGAAAAAGTGAACATCAAGAAATTACTAATTAAAGTGTACAATATTATAAACATATGGTGTTCTTAGTTTCTTAGTTTGAGTCACACTAGTGACTTAAACTGAGATACAGATAAGAAATCTGATCTGGCACTTACTTCATTGTCGGTTCCTTTTCCTGCTAATGTTACCAATAATTTCCTGTTATTTCCTAAGTTTTAATTTTATTGTTAATTATGCTAGGTTTTGTTGATCTGCTGACAATGCTTGGAAGTATATATGTAGGTTACATAGCATTTTACTTGAAGGCATTCTTTATTAGCACATTTTTGTTGATGTTTTAATTTGTTTCACCACTCCAAGGCAACCTAGGCTTGTGCTAGGATGTGACTTTCAATAATTGAATAGCGGGATTCAATCATACAAAAACAATTGAAGTTAAAAAGCTTTTTAATAATTGTTTGCGAGATCCATAAATAGACTCATGACACTTCATCATTTTTAGTTTTGCGCTAGGAACAAGTTAGCCCAGGTATTGTTTTAAGTTTCAAAACATCATTATGTTAATTGCCTTGTTATTGACCTTGCCTCTGTACAATCACAACAGTTCTCAGTGTTCCACTAAAAAAAATTGCCTTGTCCGCAAACTTCGATCCTTCTCACAAATGAACGAACAATGAACCCAATAAGTGGGATAGGAAAAGGAAATTAGTTGACTTCCACGATCACTGACCAACTTTTTTCTCACAAACATATTTAAAAATTGCATCCTATTGGCTATTTTGCGCGCGTCGTCGACTCATTGCGTGTGAAATGTTCAAGCGACTTTAACTTTTAAAGTTGAACACCGCAAGTGTGTTGGTACATTATAAATGTCTTATATTTTAATGGAAGATAACGTAATGAATATTATAATTCTTCCGGTTAATTATACAGCTTTGATTGGCGCCATATTTTCCTATTTAGAATAATTACCAGTTATAAATATGTGATTATTATAATGTGGCAAAACATGATAACTGTTTTTCACAGATGCACACTGTTAATTTGTACACAACATAAATAATTTTATTAGTGTATTTTCTGAACACTTTAATATTATTCTTTTCTTTATAAAATACTAGTAGATTTTTGTTGATTTACTAATATTTAATGTAACCATTTCCGGTAAGCTTGAAAAAGCTTGTATTAGGATATGTTTCGCGACAACAGTTGAATGGTGGGATTAGAACCCATGACCACAAGATCGGTAGTCTTAACCATTAGGTTATTGACTCTCGAAAGTTGGGGTGAATTAAAAAAAAATGGTGGTTTCTATTAGCGGCCAGTGACAACAGTAACGTCATTATAATATAACAAAGAGAGTTCAAAGTCTGAATACGTATTTTTTATAATCATTTAAAATGCGCATGTTCCGGATGTGTTTACATGGACTTTATGCTTTAGTTTTATAACGCATGGGGCGGACGGTTTCGTGCGCGAGAAGTCGTTGGATGCGGAGGGACTGTATACTGGTGCAGGCTTATCTTAGGCGTCCAGCAGTGGACACACAACGGCTGATGATGCATTGCTTTCGTTATACAAGTTGTTAAGATGTTTTATTTCAATTTTATATGTCAATAGGACCGGTTTAGTACACTCGTAGTTTTCCTTAACAACAGATATGGAACACTTTTATAGCATAAATTTGGCTCCGTTCGATCATTCTTTGTGTCTGAAGTAGTGACGATGAGTAACTGAGTGTACTTTAGTCGTCATTATCTACTTTTGTTTTGCAATGTTTTTATAACATGCCAATACTTACTTTATTTAAAAGGTATTAGAGTCGATAATTGCGAAATCATATTTTAATCAACGACCCTTCGTTATTGAAATTAAAAAAAAAATTATATATTTTATTCAGTCTCAGTTCAATTTTCTTTTCCTATATATCTGAAAGTAGGGTTGTTATCATTTTAATAGACGTAGTATTCATTGTTTTATGACACTCTCCGCACTCGTAGCCCGAATGCACCTAGAAAATTTGAAATATTCGGGTCAAACTCGAAGAGTTGGCAGCCCTAGATGAAAGTAGATCGTTCTCGTATCGTATCTCGGTCCGGATATTGGAATCCGCTTACCAAATACTTGGCATATACATTCCGTTAATGGTCGACATTCCCGCCCTTTATCTTACATCCGAATACTAAATTGGTTTAAAGTTTAAGGACCTAGACGATAATGAGTTGGTATTTTGCTTTTTTAACCTTACAGTTGATTTACTTACAACGTACTACCGCTTTTTATGTACCAGGAAAATACATGGCGACAAAAAAAAACAACAAAACACACACATTGAAAATGCATGTACCATAAAATAACTGGTTTGTTCTCGGTTAATTTGAGGAACTTACGTAAAATACTGTGGCAGTTTTAACATAATATCAAAATATTTTTCCCAGCTCTACACTATATTTGTGGTCTGATTCACGTTTTCTGTATTCCAAAATGGTCGTAGCGACCTACACTTGTTTTTTGTCGCGTCGCTTTTGTTTCAGAGTCGTTACGTCACGACCAGCTTTGTCATATGTTAGCAATATACGTGAATATATGTAGAGATTTAGTTGAAAGTTGTAATACTCCAACCATAGATCTCGCTCTATAAATGGGTAGGTCGTTATTTGGCAGATTTGGTTAAATGAATGCGCTTGCTGAGGTTACTGACACGTGCCAGCGACAATGGCGATTATCAAATAGGAACAAAATACAAGAGCTTTTAGCCTGTCCATATGTAGGTCAGTGACGGGCATGAAATAATTATTGGTATTTGCTACTACGCCAATAATGCTATTGATACCGTCCGCGCCCGACTACAATTATCTGTGTGTTTTATCATTTTTTTGTTTAATATTTATATTGATAACAAATATTTCTATATAATTGAAGTGAAGTGCCAATAGCCTGATAGTTAAGACTACGATTTTCCCATCACGTGGTCGCGAGTTCCCAATCACGCCATTCGAGTAATGTCGTAACCCATATCCTAACACAAGATTAGAGTTTATTTGGGATAGTAAAAGAAATATTAGTAAATTAACCAAAGTCTGCTGGTAATTAAAAAAAAATAGTTGTCGGTTTTTACCCACGCGGGCTCCGAGCCAAGTAAATAATAGGAGTGACTAGGCCATAGATAATCACGCTAGCTCAGTACGGACTTCAAATATATCATTGAATTTCTTCGCATATATGTGCAGGCATCACATAAGGCGGAGGACCGCATACTGTGGAAGGCATTGGGAAAGGCCTATGTCCAACAGTGGGCAGACAAAGGATGATGATGATGATGATCACATAATTTTCCTATATATGATAAATGTATTGATGAAATTTTAAAAAATACACACATAAGTGCAACGCGGGGATGGAAATTTAGGTATATAGATTTAATCTGTAATTTTTAGTTCGGATTGCCACGACCTTGCATGACCGAGTGCTGGATGTTAAACGTCCCAGTCACATAACGATTTATCCATGTGATAACGTTATTTCAACTAATTATTTTTATCGTTATCTATATAATAATTTTATTATAATTACTATATATAAGAGAGAAGGTCTTTAATTATGGTAAACTCAACACAAACCCTAATTATTAACTCGATACATGAATTGTTGAACAGGTTTTTATGCGGGGGAATTTTACAATTTTTTTTTCACTCGACACATTAAATAAACCAAAAAAAAACCATTTTTTTTCTTTTCTTTACATCATATTACATGTTTATTTGTACATGGCAACACAATTGGTGTTTTTTTTATTCTACGCATGCGAGGATATTTAAGTATATATGTCATTAGAATTCTTCTATTCCAATCACACCTTGACCTTACTGTCATCTCAACTTATAATAGTCATTGTAAAACTATAATTAGCATTATGGCAAATGCGGAAACCTTATAAACATGGAATGTGTAAGTAAATTAACTTGAATCATTCAAAAGTACATAAGAAACAAATAAGATATAGATTAAGAATGCATTTAATCAATTTAATATGATTAATACTAACCTTGTCATTATCTATGAAACGAACGAGACTGGAATATGTTTTTGTAGTTGGTCAATGGAACGTAAAGATGTTACGGAGGTTTGATTCGGATTCCGAAATGTGGGAACTTCTTTAGCACTTTCGGTTCCGATAAATTTAATCGGAAGGTTACATGCATCCTAATAATCCTATAGGAGGAAAAATGTTTGTGTCAGATAGCCCAATTATCGAAGAAGGCTGTATGACATCACACTATGTCTAATAAGAGCGGAGCTATCAGCTTAAACTAGCTCTTCAGCTTTATATTACTATAATTTAATAGCGTGTATGACATTATTCTAGAACACATTCCATTTTTTTGTCTTCACTTCCGATTCCGATGAACCAAACATAAAACATGAGGTTCCGATTTCGATTCGAGATGTGTGCATTATGCTTTTTTATCTAGAACTAATCTTGAACAACATCCTCCTTTCCCCCGTGTATGTTACAGTATGGTGTATATGTCTGGCATTTATGACCATAATTTTATCATTGATTTCAGGGAGCCGTGCAAACTTTCAGGACGTGTGTCACTGATATGATAAACTTCTCCACCCTCGGTGAAGAAATAGAGAAGGCCAAGCCCGACGGCAGGGTCGATGAAGTTTTCAAAAAGTATGTATTAGATGTTGTGGTTGATATATAAGAATTATATAGCTGAATCTATGTACGTAAGGGTAAAGACATTGATGACACTATATGTTTATATATTTAAAAAATTAACTTCGAGTCCAGTCGAGTTTCAAGTCCAGCGACCGATTTCAGCACTGGATTGTAACTGGAAAAATGTAAACCGACACATTCTAGTCTTTTTGTTTTTCCAGTTGTAATCCAGCGTTCGTTACATAACTGAACTTTAATGATATAAACTGTATATATTTGGCAAATATTCTAACATAATATCGTAAGCTAATTGTGAAGTGATTGCGAAATTTGACATCGTTTAGTTCGAGGGCGTCGGCCCCGGTGCCGTCGCGCATCGCCGCCCGACCGATTGATACCGACATACACACGCATACAAATTAAATACATACACATACACCAATCATTTGATATGATAACTACGTGTATGTAATAAGACAGCGTTGTTAAGTACTCTCCTTTAGTGAATTTAGTAAACAATTTAAAATGTTTTAGTATCAACCTACACTTAGGGCCTTCCTTAGTGACTGTGCAGTCGTGACACATATAGTTGTGAATTATCGACTTAGTACAGGTGGGAAGTCGTTGAATACAGAAGTAGGTATACTGGGGAAGGCTCATGTTCAGCAGTGGGCAGATAAAGGCTGGTGATGACGACTGACTATTGTAACAAATGAGATGAACAGTTATCTAGATTTTAAAAAATAACTGCTGTTGTAACGAATCGATTGATTACAGTTTAAATATGAAAATTTAAAAGAAATAATTATAAAATTTCTTAGATATTTTTTAATGGAAATAGTTTTGGAATTCATGTGATTTTGTTGTCTTTAAATATCGTAGTGTTATTCAAGGCCACTATATTCCTTTGTCTTTAATTCAGTTTAAAAACAATAATATTGTGGAGATGTCGTCATGAATTAGATATCGTGGGACATTATGTTGAATAAAATAAACAATGATAAATACTTGTACTAAAGGACAATATATTTTTAAAAGTTAAACTGATGATCTCATAACTTGAATTGTTCTATTCTTGAGCTAATATTATGATAATTGAAATTATTATATTAAATTTTACTACAAAAACATCGATGTAATTTAGAACTGAATGAAAACTTACAATTGTTTTTAATTAATAGCAAATATAACAATATGCAAGTAGTGAATTAAAAAATAAAATTGCAAGTAGGTTAAATCATCATTCAGCAACAGGTCACTATACTTCCCCACCGAGGGGTTCAGAGCCTACCCTATTATTAGGGGTGACCAGGCCATAGTCAACCACGCTGACCCAGTGCGTGTTGGTTCACTTCACACATATAAGGATGTGCTCGCGCTATGATATCTGCGGTATGAAACCGCCGTG
>JAODUI010000029.1:2050280-2061105 GCA_027563995.1 Papilio gigon
CTCGCAGCGCGCGGCGGCGCGGCGTGGACCGGCTGCTCGCAGCGCGCGGCGGCGCGGCGTGGGCCGGCTGCTTCAACGGGACCGAGGGTGCCGTTTGGGGCCAAGTGGTTTGGTCTTTATAAACCAAGGCGACGCCAGCGGAGAGGGCGGGGATTACCGATCCACATTGCACGGTGTCATCCCTCGAAGAGCGCCTTAGGATGCGGCGTTCCGTCTTGGGGCGCGGAGAGGGGCCCATTCTCGGGGCAGTCAGGGCGTCGCGGCCGTCACATGTTTTATACATGCTCCCGTGGCATCCTACATCTGACGTGCGGGAACGGAGGGGTTTAGTGTAGTAGTCCTCCCGTAACCTACCCACTGGGGGTAGGGGTTTCGAGGGGAGAGTCTAGCATAACCAGTTTTTGCGCCCCGGTATACACAGTATGCATAAAACGCATTCCCCCATAGTGAACAAAAAAAAGGTAACTTAATACGAAAAGAAATAAAAAAAACACACGGGACTGCTTTAGTGACGTAAATGACTCAGCTTTATAAGATGAATATTGAAGTAATCTGAGGACATGAATGTTGAACGACTCATCCGCAGCAAAGAGTTTTTATGATGAAAGATGAAACTCTTTTGAATGTGTCGCGATGTAGGCACTAAACATCGTGTGACCTTCGAGCTATGCGTTTCTTCCAATGCTAGGGGGGCTGCAGGTCCTGCGGCCGGTGGATCACCAATAGCTAATACCGGTGACGGTTCGGGTATATGTTGGGGTTCTGCACGCTCGGGTTGGACTGCTGCACGGGGTAGCCTTGGGTTATACTGCCCGGCTTCGCTGTCTGGAATATTAAAACTTTTGCATTCAAGGAATAGAGAGCTACTAAACATATGACAAGACATGAAAGATTTAACATTTACAATATAAGTCTTTTGAGGGACGAACATTTTATTTTCAAAAGAATAATCTGCGTTTTTTTGCTAATTTCACTTTTTTTGTAATAATAATGTCTATTATATTTTGGTCGCGAAATTCGTCAATGTCATAGTGTATGTTACCTGCATGTTGTTGTGCGGCGGCGGGTGTATGGCGATGTGCCGGCTGACGGGCGGCGGCTGCGCGTACACCACGCCGCTGCTCACCGACGGGTGGTGGGCCTCGCTCAACCCGATCAGTACCTGGGGCTGTTCAAAACACAACTCTCATCTCAGATGACCAACAGAATTATGCTAATACAGTACACTTAATGTCTAACTGACCTGAGGTTCCTTCTTTTGCTCCTGATGCTGCTGACCCTCTCTATTCTTCAGGATATCGATGTAGAGCTGCGGCTGCGGCGCGGGCGCGTACATCAGGTTGGTGTGATGAGGCGTGTGAGGCGTGTGCGGCGTGTGCGGCGCGTGCCCGTGGTGCGGGTACAACAGCGTGGGCGGCCGCTCCCCCACCACCACGCCCGACGTGGGCATGGCGTAGTACGCGCCAGATGACACTGACGAGTTGCCCACGTTGGACGCGTACTGTGACGGCTCTGGACGTGAATGAATTATTTCAGTCATTTAGAAAAGTGTTTTACAATCACGATTATTTTTATTAGTAATAGAAATATTTATGAGCGTATGATTTTTTATTAGTTTTTAAGTTTTAGTTACTAGAAAAAAACGTAAGTTACAAATTAGATAAAACCGGTTATTTTTATCAGTTACCATACAACTTCTCGTTATAATTTTTCTTCAAAGCCTAAATCCTAGACCAAAGGACTATTATGTTATAAAATCAAATTGCATGTTGACAATTAATTTCTGATGCTGAAATCACTAGCTCTAGAAGTTACTAAAAGTGTGTTTATCAATGTCTAACATTAGTACTGCAAACGGAACGCTACTTTTCATTTGAAGTCACAATACTTAGTTACCATACGAAAGCTAAAACAACAAGTTAATGGAAAACAAAACAGAACAGAACAGAAGACACATAGATGAAAAAACAAGATGAGATGAAAAGGACAGAACACAAGAAATGGATGGGATTGATGAGATTAGTGAATGGAAGCGTGTAAGCGACAGTGACGACATCTACTGGGTTAACTCACTGTTCCAAAGCACTGCGCGAGCCATCTGACGGCCCATACGGCCATCTTCTACCTCTGTAAAGATTTCATTATGTTTTTAATGCTTTACAACGCTCAGAATATTATTTAATCATTTAGAATGTACATCTGGCTGAAAAAAAAAATATTTTACATGTGTTTATTTTATGAAAAAATGAAACTGCAAACTCCTATATAGGCCTTATAGTATTTTCTTATAAACCATACAACTTACTCCTTATTTCTTCTAAAATGAAACAATTCAGTACTTCTGTTATATTTAGACATCTAGACATCTAATATTTTAAAATAATTGGTACATATATTAAGGTTCGCTCAGCACTGTGAGTTTGTAGTTTGTTTTTCGCAATGTTAATAAATTAATTAATTAAAAAAATAAACTTACTATGATCGGAGTAAACCTGTTGATGCTTCATAGGAGGTGGGTGTATTCTTTGCGCATACAAAGCATACGTCGGAGAGGGGCTCCGCTGACGTTTAACACCTGATTGCATTGGTCCACGAACTATAGTTTGTTGTTGCGGGAACAGCATGTAGTTTGAATGCTTGTTCTTTAACGAAAAAGAGTGACGTATTAAACTGCCAGTGTTAAAATCCCTTTTTTTAATATTGTTTCTAGTAGTAATGTTATTGGCGGTGGACTGCGTATTGTTGAAGTCATTGAAGAAGGCCTTCGTCCAACAACGGGCAGTCAAAGGCTGATGATAATAATGAAGGCAATGTTTTGTAGTTTAGAATATCAACTAGTCTCTTTGCATTTAATTTATCAATGCATGCAATTCCATAATTACTAGCAAATATTTTGATAAATATTTTTTACCATGAAGTTAGCGGTAAAAAGTTTTTAGCGTATTCATTAGTATCAAAATAGATATTTGGCAAGCAACGGTAACTATTTTCAAAAATTACCATTATCTCGAGTTAATAAACTAAGATTTAAGAATCTTATTTCACGCTCATATAAGATAAATACCTTGTTAAGTATATGCGAGGACATGGCCTGCGGTCTGCCTTGCTGAGGTGGAGGTTCGCCTTGTCCAGAAGATGACATTGGGAACATTGGAATTTGAATATTGCCCATCGGCATCTTCATTGGTTGCATTTCACTGTTAACAAAGTTTAAATTTACTTAGATATTAACTAATTTTTTTTAAAGAAGGGGCAAACAAGTTCTCGATCAAAAGACGATCAATGACCATGGACATCCACAATACCAGAGGAACCACAGATGTTACCAGCCCGGTTTCTGTATACTTTCAAAGTAAAGAAAACAATCATTATCCCACAAGAACATATCTTTGAAGAAATTTAATGACGAAGACATTTTTAAGCAATCTGTGCTGAGCTAATGTGGCAAAGTGGCCAGGCCTAGCCATTCCTAATATGGCAAAGTATCAAGTCCTCAATGCACTAAAAATAAACCTATAATCGCACTAAAGTAAGACAAAAAAAACACTAACTTAGATTCTTTCTGTTGCTGTCGCTTTCTAACCTCATCTTCGTTTAATACTTTCTTTAACTGCATAAACAATTGCTGCTTCTCTTTTTCCAGTTGTTTTAATTTTTGTTCCAACTGTTCAATTTGTTCCTTTGTTTCCTCTGAAATAAATTAATAACTAACATGATTGTAATTAACATTATCACAGCACAGTTTTATAAAAATAGGTTTATACCCTTTCTTCTTTATGAAAGCTAAAATAATATAAATATATGCACATATCATCTAACCGCTTTGCACATCGTATATAGTGAATTTATGTTGTCACCATTAATTTTTTTTCACAAATCTTACATACCTAGTGTCATAACATCCTGCCTTTCCCTAGCCTCACGTTCTTTTCGTAGTCTTTCTTCTTCTACCTCGGCTTCGTACTCTACAAAATACCAAAATAGGATTAAAGATGGATTAATATGAAAAGTTGAGAAAGTATGTAAACCATAAGAATTTACCTTCTTTCTTCCTTTGCCGTTCACGTATAATGTATCGTTTAAGAGCATGCCACATTTTCTGGTCTGCATCATTCTGCTCATCATCAGATGGTGATGTTACGGCAGGCATTTTACAATGTGATATATAATTTTAATTTATTACAATATGTCGAGGAGTTTTCGAAATATCACGACAGATTAAAGACGAGAACTGAACGTATAAACTTATGTTTTCCGTTTTAAATTAAAGCATTTTAATCACTAACTACTAATATGTTTATAGTGGAGATGTATTTTAAACGATAAAATATTTTTCGGTTAATAATTTATTTCCCATTTTCACAACATGACACAACAATCAAAATTTATGACATAAACCAAAAACAAATTCTGACTTTTTTAAAGGTAAAATAATTTTTCGAACTAGATGATAGCGCATTTCGCCGGCCTAAATAGTCTTTTGCTTTTGTGAGTCTTGTAAGAAGTGTTTGAATTTCAAAGAAATAATAGAACTAAAAATGTTTAGCAATAGGGTAATTACTTTATTTGACTAAGACTATATTTTATGACAGAACTAATGCTCTCATATTTACATTACTCTTTTGCTACACAGGTTTTTGATCTGTGAGACACTTTCTTCTTCGTGTCAAAAATCAAATTGTAAGTCAAGCAAGTCATATTTTTATCAAAATTATATGTAGCGATAAAGTTAAAGTGATAATAACTAAGAAAATTCTTATCTCTAATAATTATTTTAGTGTAGTTAATATTAAGTGTGAGCTATATTATCTATAATTATTTATGAATGAGATTTGAAGTCATAAGATTAGAGTATATTTACGACAATTGGATGACTATTGTTTGCATTTTAATTAAAACTAGGTCGATTATCCCATCATCTGAATTCTATAGTTCTTCGCTTAAAAATGGATGGACCTTCGAGACCAAAGAAGAAACTCAAAGCAGTAAGCACATTCAAAATAATTTAACATTGCTTAAGCTAATGTGGAATAGTTTTAAATGTCAGCTAATTGCTTCTGTACTCGTACTGTACTGTATCGAAAATACTTGGAAAAATATTGTACAAATTATAAACATAGTCAAATAAGAAGTCTATAATTCCAAATAAAAATAACTGTAATTGTAGAGATAATCTGCTATTATCTTATAAGAAATATTGGTACAAAATTTCGGTAACATAGCAACAATATAAATTTATGTGAGACTAGCTGACCCCGCGAACTCTGTTTTGCCTTAAATGCAATAAATAAACAGATGTTTGAATTTCTTAGGATATACAAAACATTTCCTCCCCGGAAAAAAATGTTTGTATAGGAAATGGAAAAGGGCTATTTTTAAGGCTTTCACGGGAGTTTTTCTAATTTTTCTCACCTTTTAAACATTTCCTAGACCTCCACGAACATTCCAAGACCAAGATAGATAAATCCGTTCAGCTGTGCTAGAGTTTTAGCGAGACTAACGAACAGCAATTCATTTTTATTTATATAGATTTCACATTGAATTTTCAATTATCATTCTCTACTATCATTTATAATGATGTAATTATTAACTCAAATGTACCTGTGATATTCATAATCTAAAATAATATGATACCATTGGAAGGGTGTTATGGATACTTTGCTATTTCAATCTATGACTAACATAAGATAGAGTAGCCTGTTTTATCCAGTGTTAATATTTGTGTTGAAATCATTCTTTCCGCACCAGTATTATAAAGGCTGGCAATACATCTGCAAGGGAACAAAAGAATGTAGTGGTTCTTGTTTCTTTGTGTGCCATTATATAATAAAAAATAAAAGAATGAAAAAGCTCTAACCAAGTATGTCTGGCCTATACTATAAATACTATGAATATATGGGGATCACATGTAATGGCATATTATTGTATTTGTTTTATTAAAAGGAATGTTAAAGATGATAATTTGTTAATACAAGTGATAGTGTAGTGGAATTTGGCAGTATATAACACCAAGATTTATTTTTATGTTAACTATTTACACTCAAAGTAAAACACAACAAGCGAATTTTTGTTTATGTTGCATAGCAATGTATTGTTTAGTGATTTTGTAATATTACATCTCAAGTGCCAAGACTCTTGTATATATTGTAATCCCATTCAATCTCTACACAAAACAGTAAAAATACAATATTAATTAATATAATGCTAACAACAGTTAAATTTTATGGTGACAATTTTAACCAATGATGTTAAGGGAGTTACGAGGGCACCTAAAAATTACAATCAAAACCTAATCAATGGAATTTACAATCTCACATTGTTTTTTTTTGTGTATAGTGCCCTTTTTTATCTATATTTCATCTAATAAATAGACATATATTGTCTTATATCCAGTATCAATTTAACTTTTTTTTTCACCTCCTGCATGCCAGTGCCTGCAACTTAAATAGTACACATTCTTAAGACAATACACTGAATTTGAATTTTTATTATAAAGGCTAATTACTCTAAACTAGGACATTTCAATTATATAAAAAGTGCATAAAAATTTTCATCAGTACAAAAAGTCTACTAGTATTTTTTTCAACACAGTCATGCATGATGCAATTTACGTAACTATTTTTTATGTACCTATCGATATAATTGACAAAAAATTAATCAATTTTATTAACAACAGTTCAATGTCAATGACAATGGAAATGCGCTCGGTGTAAATAAATGTAGTCGTGGGGAAGTGTAGGCATTGGTGTCAGTGGTTTGCAAGGCAGCGCGCGTACCGCCGCTTCGCACAAACCGGTCGCGTTTCCTAACAGCTACTGTTGGCGGGAAAGTATCGCTTTTGACTTTGACTTTTTTTTTTCGATTGTAATCATGAGTTTGGAAGAAAGGAATAGGAAGGTGGCGGAAACGTTCGAAAAATTCAAAATCGATGAATGGGGCAAAGACAAAGATTTTAAGGTTTGTTTTTTTTTTAATGTTTTTTTTTGTCAATATTTTATTATTTTTTTTAATGATTAGTGATCGAATATACGGCGTGTAACAGAAGACTGGCTTCACTTTTACTCGTTCGTATTTAATACGACACGTTCTACTGGTTTCTTGATATGAACGATAAACTTTCTTTTTTTTGCATTTTATGTCGAGCGATACATTTTTAATAATTCGCTTAGATTCTTGAGAAAGTTAATATGATGTTATCTCGAGAGAGATGTTATTTAAAAAAAAAATACTAAACGTTCAGCAATAAAATGATGAAGAATGGTTTACTTTGTAGGGCTACCAAAATAAGGTTACATGTTCGAGATTCGAACTATTTTAGTTACAGTAGAGGTAAATAAACGGTTACTTTTATTATATTACAAGTGACAGTAAATATGCGTTACCTATTTTGCCGACATCGATTTGGTTGTATGAAATTTTTAACAAAACAATTCGCGTAGTAAATATTTCAAGTAGAGGGCGTTTTTTTTTCCAATGTTTTAGTTTAAAAGACCACATTGGAAGATAATACGTCACTATTATTGGAATACAGAGTAAAAAGGAAAGGCATAGCCAAATATTTCTACGTTATTTTAGCAAACATGTCCATGATAAGAGAGTAGAAGAATGCTAGTTTGTCCTATTTTATTATAATATACTAAATATGCAATTTATAAGACGAATTTTACTCAGAACGTCTCGCAATTGGACAGTTACTCTCATATGCCTGTCGTTAAAAATATCGTCAAAATCAGTGTAGCCATTACGGAGATGACCTGGTGCAAACTCTGATAAAAAAAAAAATTCTACAAAACTAACACATAATGTGCACTGTATGTTTTAGTCTAGTGCATACAGACAGTCTAGTTTTATTAACTGTATTGAAAACATTTATAGAGTGGAAGTTTATTTACAACTCTAGAATTGTGCAATAGAATACATAACACCGATTACATTTACAGTACATAGCCCCTTGTTCGTACCAATCAACTTGTTTCCGTTGCTGTCAGTGCGAATGTATTTCCTAGATCAATAACTAAGCATTTGGCGCTAGTGAGCTCTGGGTCGTGCAGTACAGTAGCTAAGTGCAGAGGTTCCCGGTGCGTTACTCTGGAGATCTCAGGAGCTCTCGCGACCGCTCCTGAGGATGACCACCTGATGGTTTTAATCAGTAGAGTAGGCGTAGTAGAGTAAGAATCTCGCATAACCCTGCCATTCCACAAGAAGGCAGGGTGTGAAGATTTCCCACCGTTACCAAAAAAAAAACAATAACTAACGTACTATACCATCTCTTGACTGTGTCATAGTGTAGTAAAGGTATTTTGAATTGATAAGGGAGAGGATGGACAGGGAAATGAAATCGTCTACGGCATAAAGGATGAATCAACAAATAGTCAACTTCACAGGAGAGCATAATAAAGTTGTAGAATTACATTTTATGGAATATTTTAAAAATGGCTAATGGTCAAACGACTTGAGATTTTAATATATTGATTAAGTAAGGAATTTCACTGTATGGTATACAAAAGAAATTTCTATTTCGTCAGCCCTTTTGCAGTGTTTAAAAATCAAATACGCGTTTTTCCAACTCTCTATATTTGAAAATAATACTAGAAAAAAGATAATTACACTTTAAGCCAATCTCGGCATAAAAAATTTGAAAAAATTCTGATTCTTTGTTTTACGGTGCAAACCAAATATTTGTAGTCTATATTTTCTTCTTTCCATTTTAGGTGATCAATACATCTGCATTAATACGATTGTACACATTTGTGCGGTAGAATGTCGAGTCCTGTGTAAATTGTTTTCTTTTTAAAGGTACATTTTTCCTTAATATAAGTAATATTTTATCAATATCGTATTTATCAAATAGATTTGACTGAATTAATATATTGGTATCCGGCAGTCACTGATACGTATATCTTATTTTTTTTTACATCATATAATGATATAACACTTTTCCTAAGATATCAGTTTATCCGGTCAGTTCGTGATATGGAGAGTTTACACGGTGCTGTATACCGTTGATATCGTCAATATGAGATTAGCCTAATAAGGATGTGATCATTTCTCTCTCCTTCTCCTGGTGCCTCCCCACTAATGGAGGATCATTACTATACACAAATAATTATAATTAATGTCCTTAAATTGATTTTAAATTATTAAAAAAAAACACTTAATTGCTTTACGGTCAGTAAACAAAAAACAAAAAAAAAGTAAAAAGATACAATAACAACGTTTATCTTCAGTCCAACAGTAATGGGCGATAGGGTCAGCTTACACCACATGGTTTAGGTTAAGGTTAGACCATTTGGAGCTTGTTTTCGACCTGCCCCGAAGGTTCCCGTTGCGTCCGTTCAATAGCGCTATGAATATATACGTATGTATAAAACTAAATACGTACGCGAACTTATCAATGACATTTTGTTCAAGTTAAGTTATTTAATAAGGCATTCAATTATGTTGGATTCGGAAGAAGGACCGCGTACTGTGGAAGGAATAGGGAAAGGACCATGTCCAGCACTGTGCAGACAAGGTCCGATGATGATTCAATTATGTGACATAAGTCAATAAATACGAAATGCATATTAGACTGTTACCAAATGTAATAAAAATCAATACAGTTATTTAGAACGTACCTATTATCGATTAACAAAACGTTGTTCTACATAGCTGAATGAAATTACCTCGTATTATTCAATATAATTGAACACCTATGTCCTTGAGTCTCAAATTGAACGCAACTTTGAGCGTTGTAACAATTTTATAAAGTTCGATAATGTAAACAAATTTTGCTGTAACAATTGCATATTTTTACTAGTTTTTAACAGCGATTTTATCTAAGAGAAATATTTTAGATACGTCCGGAAAGCCATTCCCCTTTATATTATTAGTAAGATTAAATGTTCTCGTTTTCAAATATATTAAGAAATCAATGTGTTATATAAAAGAGAATAATAAATGCTGTTCATCATCAGAGATGATGAGTCGATTGTTCCTTCAACCGTGATACTCAGTCAACGGACTTATCATCTCTTATTTATATTTATAATCTTCATGATTTTGAACTTTTATGAATAAAATTTACTCTACAATTAGAACTACCTAGAATTGATATCGTGATAGTGAACATGAAAATATGATGTTGAAATTGTTATATCACAAGGTTAAATGAGCAGTTTCAATTGATTGATAAATTAGAATAAATCGTAAATGGAACAGGAAGGCATGTTTTGTTGCATTTCGTTTACGTTATTTGGCCTTAACTCTATTCTCATTATTAAGTCTTTCACGGCTACCAGTTTACCTTTTTTTTTTGCATTATAAGGAAACGGCGTAATTTGCATGATTCATTTTAGATAGACTGGAATATATTTATATCTACGACTTTTGTTAACAATCATCTACTACTGCAGACTGAACTTTGCTACGAATTCAATAGAGCACCTTTTCTAGTATATGTATTGCTAGAGATGTGCAACCTCTATTCTTAAATAGTTACAAAAATCATGCACAACTAAAGAGTCGATGCCGGTAGTAACGTTTTTTCTGCGGCACCCGCTTGACGTAATAAAGTCATACCAACAAATACAAATTAAAGTGTGAATGTACTGTATACACTATCGAATCGTACACTGTTACTGCCCTATTTTTATTATCAACCTACCCTTATGTCCACTAAGAGTCGGCACAGTTATGCTACACAGCCAAACCTTTCTTTTTGTCGACTAAATTCACTCCTTTCTTTCCTATAACCTAATTCACACATCCATACTACTTATAAAACGGCTTAACTCACGTGTAACTCGGTGTCAGTACCGACTAGTTTCGAGCCCATCGGGGGCTC
>JAODUI010000029.1:2072208-2089972 GCA_027563995.1 Papilio gigon
TTCATTGACAGTTCGGGTGTCATCGTATTCTAATAGAGATCCGAGTTTGCCCGAAGGAAAATAATTTCTCACAACATCTATAAATAAATGTAATTATTTGCAACTGTAATATTTCAGGCGCTCCATTCGAACTGTCTGACGCTACCGGACGGTTCGCTGGTGAACCAGTCCGTGCCGGTGGTGCTGCCAGTGTCGGCCGGCCTGAAGGAGCAGTTGTCGGGCGCGGCGGCGTTGTCGCTGGTGCACGGCGGCCGTAGCGTCGCCATCCTGCGCGGCCCGGAGTTCTACCCGCACAGGAAGCAGGAGCGCTGCTGTCGGCAGTACGGGATATACCACACCGGTCATCCTTATATTAAGGTCATTGTGAAATCTTCGTTTAATTTGTAATTATAGTATTTCATATTTATTTCTACTTTAAAATTCTTTATGTATAAATGTGGATTTTAGAATTGAAATCAGGTTCACTATTTTCTATTATTTCAAAGTCAACCAAATTAATTAAATTAAAAAGTTGTTATTATAATACTTTTACTATGTTTCAATTTTACACGGTTACATAATTACTAAGTATTTAACGCGCCAATAGCCTAATGGTTTAATTTAAGGTATGGACTAGCGGTTCTGGGTTCCAATCCTACCGTTCGACTATTGTGAAGCATATCCTAGCACCAACTTTTTAAAGTTTATCTAGAATGATTTCAAGAAATATTAGTAAATTGACAAAAAGTTACTAAACTAATAGAATATATTATGCTTGCAGATGATCGAGGAGTCAGGGGAGTGGCTGGTGGGCGGCAACCTGGAGGTGCTGGAGCGCATCCGCTGGCACGACGGCCTGGACACGTACCGCCTCACGCCCAACGAGCTGCGCCGCAAGTTCCGGCAGCTCGGTGCCGACGCCGTCTTTGCGTTCCAGGTACGAATACTTTAAATAATTTAATATATCTATAAGTTTTTACATTAAAAAAGCAGTAAATTGCTATTAATGTGGGTAGTTATAAATGATGTTCTACCTTCACGGATGTGCTGGGATACTCAGTGTATATTGCATTCAGCTCCGCAACCCCATCCACAACGGGCACGCGCTGCTGATGCAGGACACGCACCGCCAGCTCGTCGAGCGGGGCTTCAAGAAACCTGTGCTGCTGCTGCATCCACTGGGTAAATATCAAATTACTATAATACAACTACGGCAAAACCTTAATTGTTAAGAGTATGGAATCACTTGGTCGTGACTTCGATTCCCGACTAAAGACTATTGTGAAACATTGCCTAGCACATACCTGGAATGATTAAAAGTAATACGAGTTATTTTCTAATGATATACATTAGTTGAAAAAAAATAATGTCATGCAGCTTTGTTTTTTATTAATGTCGATAGATGACGTTGTTTAAATGGTTACATCACGGTATTGTGTTTGCAGGCGGCTGGACGAAGGACGACGACGTGCCGCTGGAGGTGCGCATGGCGCAGCACAAGGCGGTGCTGGGCGAGCGCGTGCTCGACCCCGACGCCACCGTGCTCGCCATCTTCCCCTCGCCCATGATGTACGCCGGACCCACTGAGGTAACTGTAAAAAACCTTTATATAACTTTATAACAGAGGGACTGTGACTTAGAAATATCAGCGACAAATACCTTTGACAAAATACTATTTATAAAAAATACCACGTAACCAACTACTGCTCTTAATAACTGTGACTAGTAAAAAATATATTAATAATAGAAAGTTATCACTTTTCGAACTGTAACTACGTGACGCGTGGTATAAAAATTATTGCAACTATACGATACAGTTGTAACTGAATAGAGTATTTGTTAGACCTATTACAAATCACTGACAGGTACGGGTCTCATCTTGCCACAATAACTATTTTTGTACCTATTATTTTACCTGTGACGATAAATACGCCTCTACTCCAATGTGTAATTATAGGTCCAATGGCACGCCAAGTGCCGCATGAACGCGGGCGCCAACCACTACATCGTGGGCCGCGACCCCGCCGGCCTGCCGCACCCCGCCGGCGGCGGCGACCTGTACGACGCGCGCCACGGCGCCATGGTGCTCAAGACGGCGCCCGGCCTCAACGACCTCGAAGTTAGTGTTAAACGTACTAACTTTTACCTTGCAATTAGAATGAAATTACCATAAAGACATTTTGTAAAATTTATTAAATCCAACTATCACCCACTCATTGTTCAAGGTAGTAGAGTATGAGAAAGCTCGTTTCCAGTTTCTATAAAAAAAATCTTAATATAAAAAAATACTTGGCGCCTTTAAATGCGGTAGACAGTATAAGTTTTCGGAAAAACTGCTAATTTGATATCTCAATTAAATTCCGCATTCACTTAACTAGCGTATAACTAGATGGCGCTTTTTCAAATGTTTTTTTTTTCTAGATCATTCCGTTCCGCGTGGCGGCGTACGACACGTCGGTGGGCAAGATGGCGTTCTTCGACCCCACCAGGAAGGACGACTTCGACTTCATCTCTGGCACAAGGATGCGAGGTCGGTTTTTTTTATATTCAACCAATAACAAATGATTCATACGTCAAAGATAACTTTGGTAGCCATTTTAGTGTTACCTATCCCATGATTGTGAGATTTCACTAAAACACATCTATAAAGGGCAATATAAGGGCTCTCTCTTTGAACATTTTTTTTAACCCAATTCAATGGGTTTTTTTTATATCCTTTTCAAGAGAATACCGATCTGTTTTTTAAAGTGACTAATTGTGTTTTAATCCAAATTTTAGAAATATTAGTTTTTTTTTTAACAATTATTTAAATTAATTTTGTCCGCAGGCCTGGCTAAATCCGGCAAGGAACCGCCCAACGGGTTCATGGCGCCGTCCGCCTGGAAGGTCCTGGCCGAGTACTATCAGTCACTCAAATCTAAAATGGACACAAATTAATGCGTTTGATTGTATCATTTCATCTTTGGATACAAGCGCGGTGAAACTTGAGTATTAATGAACATTTAAATTATAATAAATAATGAAAAATTATTTCTAGCAAAATGTTATTCAATTCTCCAAATGAATTACCAACAATCACCATTAAGTACACATACGTACAGAAGTGTTGGTGTACACTCGCGTACAGAAGTGTTGGTGTACACTCGCGTACAGAAGTGTCCTTGAGTATAGCCGTTTGTATTTACTAACAATCAAATAGATAAATAATTTACGCATCGTTATTTGGTCACTAACTATTTTAGTGTAGCTTTAAAATACACTTAATGTTCTATTACGACTATGAGTGACAGAGATTTTTATTACACAAGTATTTGTATAGTCTGGCCTGAATAGTATGTAAAGATTTGTAACCGGGCCAGCGCGTATTACTTCTGATTCATATCATATAATTAGTGACTATGAGTGTTAAATATTAAAAAAAAAAGAATTTTATTTAATAAGTTGACAGAAAAATATCATAATAAACATTCTAGGTTAGAAAGGTCATAATGTTATTTAAGGTAGATTTTCATTGATTCTATTTTCTTTGGTTAATATTTGAACTTGCCAAAATCGGATATACGTAATGTTTCTATATTATTTACACAATGTTGTACATTCCCTATTTTGACATGTGTAGAGATGTGTAAATTACACATTCCGTTTTTTTTTTGTCTAATGTTTACATATTATTTACACATTTATTGTATTATGTGTTAGATATATTGGTCGGGTGTTGATGTATTTATAGATTTAATAATCAAATCGTTACATTTTAAATATTATGATGGTGCTTATAAAGCTATTTTTTTTTTAAATTAAATAATATTCAGTTGGAGTTTGTTTTTTTTTTAATTTTTAATCCTTTTTCTTGTATATGAAAATGGATTGCACCGACGGCAGACGCATATAAGGTTAACATTTTCTTAAATGTGTGTAAACAATGTGATCCCACGGTAATATAATGGGTCTTCATACACATTAACATTCAAGGCTAGTATGTTTTATTTATTTAAAAAATAAAAACCTTTGGATTTCTTATTGGTACTGAATAAAAATTGGATATTACAGTCATTAATCCGGTTGACCTTGGACTGGCTGCGCAGTGCGCTCCTACACGTCCAGAAAGTACAATCTTATTGCTAACATTGCTAATTGTAATCATCATATCAGCCACACGTCGCCCACTGCTGAGCGTAGGCCTCCCCCAAAGATCACCATTACGATTGATCCTCGGCCGTCCTAGTTTGAATATTTGTTACAAACTATGTCCTGAACATCGTCATATTTTTAATTCTTTCAAATTTTATCAACAAAAAAGTAAAACAATCTCGTCGTCTGTATAAATAATTGAGTGAATACATAATATGGTACATAGGGCATTACACGTAAATCGTCGGCGAGAGATTTTAATAGTGTTTTGCTAAGCGTTATGATTCGTGAAATTCGCCTGCCGGAACAATTGTTCAAAACATGCCCTCTCTTTTTCGGAGACATGATGAACACAATATTCAACAGAGGGGAGACGACAGGGTAATATTGTTTGTGTGTATTTAAGCACAAAAAATAACGTATTAACAGATTCTAACATAAAGGGATGACATTGACGTTCAAATCGATTGAAAACGTATATTTATTGCGTACTAACTATTGCCCGCGACTCTAGCGTGGGACTAAAAAAATTAGTAAACTACGCCTTCGTCCAGTTCCCTGGAAGTATCTCAGAGACCCAAATTCTTTCCAAGGGAGGCATCATAATGTCTACAGCTGTTGTCACAACTGCTTTCAGCATTTCCGCATTTGCAGTCATTCCTTCATTCAGACTAAGTTCTATATCTATGCCAAAGTAGTCGATGTTTCCTTCCCAACATTTACTTAAAAAAAGAACTTGAATTTAGTCTACGGCAAGATTTTCCCAAAAGTGTTCAGGCATCATCTATACCTGTTATTTATAAAAAACTTTGCAATGCCAGATCTCAGTAACTACGGCAAAGATATGCAGAATTATTTTTGTAGAACTAACTTACGTTAGTTTTTGCCTATATATTATCAGGCTATTAATATTAGGGGGTGAGTAAATTGGGCAAAACTTATACAGTTGAAACCACACGGAACAACTGATCATAAGATAAGATTTGATAAAGCGGATAACGTGTTATTTGAATTGTTTATCGCTGCCTACGTAATTATCATAACTGAATTAATTTCAAATAAGATACAGCATTTTAGTCTTTATGTCAAAAGAGATAAGATATTTGTACCGCAAAACTTTATCTTCCATTTTCGCTTGTAATGCGACATTCAGTTCAGTACTGGCTACCGGGGGGTGAGGACGTTCGCGATGGCCGTCAGAAGTTTGTGTGGCAACATTTTACGCCGTATTAGTGCATCAGCAAATAATGGAAGATGCATGTCCCACTATCCTATAGACGAACATATATTTGGACTATCCAGTGAACAGCAACAGGTTTTTATAATATAATTTAAAATTGTAGAATGACGAAACATGTTTGCCTTGTTTTCGAGACCCCGAGTCTGCTTTATTTTAACCTTTTAATCGATGTTACTACAATATATTCGTTGTGAGTTTTTATATTTCTCATTAGGTATCAGTATGTTTTTTCCGAATTATATGAAGTTATGGTTACACACTTTTTATGTTTTACATCAGAATAAAACTAAATAAAAAGTAATAAACAGTAAATAATTAATACAGATTACGGATGTGAAAGTAAAGACCACAACTATTAGCTCCTATTTTCAAGTTTTATGTCTTTTTTAACAGAAAATAGGATATACCTATGCAAGCCTCTAGTGTCGATTATTTAATTATCACTCGACTAAGTAAAACCTAGTCATTTTAAACCATTATAAATTAGTTAATATTCATTATCATTTCCCCGCGTCAATATTTTTATTTTGCAGCTTCGCAAATTGATTTTCGATTTCGCACAAAAAGAACTGGCGCCGAAAGCAGCGGAAATCGATAGAACTAATAACTTTACGGAATTAAGAGACTTTTGGAAGAAGCTGGGAGATCTGGGAGTTTTAGGTAAGTTTTATACATTGTTTTGATAATTTAAATCGAAACTTTTAATGTTTTGTAAATGCCAATGTGAACACATGACACACACAAGTACTGGGTGTCCTCTCTCTAAAATACGTAAATTCTAAAGCAAATACAGTGTCTGATAACATGATATAGCTTGATTGAGTGTTGTGCACATTTTCTTTTTTTTCTTCCAGTGAGAGTGAAGGCGAATACATTCAAAATTACTTTAAACATAACGTAATTGTACCAATTTTATCTAATTTCAGGTATAACAGCGAGTCCGGAGTACGGCGGAACTGGCGGGAAGTATACAGACCATTGCCTTATTATGGAAGAATTGTCAAGGTAAGGACATGGTACATGAAAAATTTTAACAGTATTTACCACAAACTAACAGACAATTTGCATGTTATTTATACTCAACAAATCCACACGAATGGTTGTAATGCAGTCTCGCACATGCTCCTTAGAAAACAAGAGAACGTTAACTTACAAATGGGTTTTTAAAACTACAAAGGACGTAGCAGCTAGCATTTAACTAATTAAAGTGAAGTTGCAAGGCACAGAGTACACACATTTTGGATCTTGCGACCAACGGAGAAAACTAAAACAAATTGTAAATAGCCGTTTTGTAATAAACTTTCGTTAGAATTAGTATATCCTTTTACCATTCAGGGTGTCAGGAGCTATTGCGCTGTCGTACGGCGCCCATTCAAACTTGTGCATCAATCAGATCAATAGAAACGGAACACATGAACAGAAGGCTAAATATTTACCTAAAGTAAGTAAAGATTACTAGAATTGATCTATCACCTCCAGTAAATATATAAAAGTGACAAGTCTGTTTGAAAAATATTAGTTTTCGCAAGAAGGAATTAATTGTACAGCCATTTATCTATAGTTGCTAACCGGCGAAACATTCTTAAAAAACATAGCACCACAGACATAAAGTCTTTGAAAAAAATAATCTATTCATGTTTGGACAGACAAATTAACGATATGAAACTCAATCATAACTAATACCTGTCATCCATTGGGTAGAATATGAAAAATATTCTAGTAGAGACGTGCGGGAAGTTAAAAATGAACTTCCTATATTTTCCTTAATACATTCTTGTTACTCTAGCTATGTTCGGGTGAGCACATGGGTGCATTGGCAATGTCGGAGCCCGGTGCGGGCAGTGACGTGGTCTCCATGAAGTTACGTGCTGAAAAGAAGGGGGACTATTACGTGCTCAATGGAAACAAATTCTGGATAACGAACGGCCCAGATGCTGATGTTTTAGTTGTGAGTATGTTCCCTACGAATTGATTGCTGACTGAATCAAGGGATCTTTCAACTTAATGCAGTAATACTCAACACTTATCGATCAACATGAGATTATGACATGTGCCTTTTTAATGGGTAAGCAAGCGCTTGACCACTATCCCGCCAGATGTTAAGTGGTCGAGAGATGATACGAGCTAGCTTAGTCTATTCTCTCTACTCTTGACGGTCGTCATATTTGCACGGAAGAATGATGATAGCCGTCTAATGTAAATTTTCGTATACATTTGTAATATCATTACCAGTATGCTAATAATAATTGTTATGTAATATATAAAAGTGCAGTTAGACGGACACAAAAAAATGTACTATACCATAATAATAAAACTTGTTTTATTGGCTGGTTTTGTTTTTAACAAATTGCTTTGTGACTATCAAAATTGCGAGTTATGTACGCGGTAAATTTAATTTTAAAGATAAATTTTTATTATCCAGAAAAAGAACAAGAATTTTTGAACCTGAGATTTCAACAATTAAATAAATGTAAAGATTATGTCTGAAATTTACGTCAAAATTAATTGATTTTTTTTATTATTGGGATTTTCTCACATTTATTATTTACTTGAAAAGTATTAACGAGGCAACGATGGCAGTGTTGACTAAATTATTTTTTTTTCTAAGCATCATGTAACCATATTAGAGAAAACAGGTTTATATAGAGTTTTCACAGAAATTTTATCTAACGTACTAAAGGGAACAATTCTTGACCTCCTTGATCTTGTATATCTTGTAAACGATATGAGTACGGAATACAAATAGAGGTTCATTTTTTAATATGTTCTTGATTAAAATAAACTGTCTGTTTATACACCTAATGATTCAAGTTAAATTACAGGTTTATGCTAAAACTGATCTAACAAGCAAACCGCAACATGGAATATCAGCGTTTTTGATAGAGAAAGACTTCCCCGGTTTTTCGACCGCGCAGAAACTCGACAAACTCGGCATGAGAGGCTCCAATACCGGCGAACTGGTTTTTGAAGATTGTAAGGTATTCAGAACGTGTTTATTTATATCGTTAAATACCATAATTAAACTTTAAAATATAACCTTCAAATTATGCATTAACGAAATATTGCTATTATAAAAAGCATTCCCAAATATATTTCCAGGTACCAGCAAAAAATCTACTGGGCGGAGAAAACAAAGGGGTGTATGTGTTGATGTCAGGGTTGGACCTTGAGCGCCTCGTGCTGGCCGCGGGGCCCGTCGGCCTCATGCAGGCGGCTATCGACACCTCCTTCTCGTATGCTCACACTAGGAAACAATTCGGAAAGAATATTGGCGAATTCCAATTACTACAGGTAAAATAGATACGTAATGTATGTAGAGATAAAGTAATGCGATCCTTAGACCATTAATCTACCAAAACAATTAATGCAGTCAAAAGTTAATCTAATGTATAACAAAATAAGTATTAAGCAATATGTTTCAGAATTAGCTTCTCATCCGTGCTAGTTATTAATTAAATAATATCCTTTGTATCAAAACAGGGTAAAATGGCGGACATGTACACGACGTTAAGCGCGTGCCGCAGCTATCTTTACAACGTGGCCCGCGCCTGCGACGAGGGACACATCAACAGCAAGGACTGCGCCGGCGTCATCTTGTACTGCGCAGAGAAGGCCACGCAAATTGCACTAGATGCCATACAAATATTAGGTAAAGTTTTAAGCATTTAGTCCCGTTTCGAGCATCAGTTAAAGCAATGTTGCCTAGCCTAGTATTAAAGAAGGAAAGTTGAAGCGAAAGGGGTTGTTTTTGAAACTAATACCAAAGAAAGCGACAATATTCCTAACATTGTTGTTGGAAGTTATAACAGATAAGATACTTTTTATTTATTTTAATTAGGATTCACTTGGTGATATGTAATTGATTTTTCAGGAGGAAACGGTTATATCAACGATTATCCAACAGGAAGAATACTTAGGGACGCTAAATTATATGAAATAGGTGCCGGCACATCTGAAGTGAGAAGAATGCTTATAGGAAGATCGTTGAACGGCGAATATAAATAAATAATTATGTTTATAAACAATTTATTTGTTGAATGCCTGAACGCGTTGTCTTGTTAGTCATCACTATCAATCTTAAACATCTTAGAAATGCCCACATTTGTACCTCAGTCTTTTTATAAATAAGGACTATTCACGGCAAAGTGACATTTCGTCCTTATTTTTTTGAACGAAGAAGGGAATTAACTTGTACTCTAAGTTAGTATTCTCATGGTATATAATCCTTTGTTATTGAAATCTTGTTACAAAAATAATTTCAAAGTTCGGTGTCAATTCAACTAATGTGTTTGGTAGTAATAAAAAAAGAAGTTAGGCTACGCATTGTAACCATTTTCCGACGAACAAACGAAACGCAACAAAACGATATTTAACAATGTGATTTGTAACTGAAAGTAACGTGGGTCAATGCCAAGTCAATGACTTTGTTATAATCCATATTTTTCAGGCGGAAATGGCTACCTCAATGACTATCCAACAGGAAGAATACTGAGGGACGTTAAATTGACAGAGATTGGTGGGGGCACGTCTGAAATCAGACGACTCCTTATAGGCAGAAGCTTGAACAGTGAATATACATCAAAAAGTACTTCTAATTAATGCACTTCCACACCATTCCGTTTATACCTATTTGAATCTCGGTGATTTGTCGGTAGTCGTAATATTTTTTAACAGCACAGTTTTAACACATCTATGCACTTCACTTGGTTCTCAACGATTCACTGTTGCCTTTGAACTTATTAACTGAGAAAAGTTTAAAGGGCAACTTTGACGATAAGAGCACGAGAAAATTTTGGGAATCACATTGACTGTGTCATCTCGAAATAATTTACGTCTTGTATCTATTCGAGTTATCAGTTTTTGCGATTCAAGGAACAGTTTCTGACTTCAATTTGAAATCTGTTTTCATATTTCTCATTCTAATCTGTAGTGATTGCACATCTGTATTGATTGATCGGAACAGGTTGGTTGTAGATGTTGAATTTAAACAAAATTGGTGGAGAATTTTGCAGCACATGTTACAAAAAAAAAATCAAATCAATTTTTTGCACTGGTATTTTTCAATGGTTCACTGGTTTGGTTCAATTTTCACAAATGTTAACATTTGCACAAGTTAGATTTCAGTTTCACCGGAGGAACATACAAAGACATTGAAAAGTTTTAACAAGTGAGAACATAGCTATATGAAATGAAGACTTTATTATTCTTTAAAATTTATGACTGGACTGATATTGGCCACTTTGTCAACTTATATCTTTATTAATTTGATGATAAATAAAATTTTATTTAGTAACTTTGTACATAACATCTTCAACAATGAGAAAATAAAAATGTATTTTGAATTACTATTTATTTTCAAACCATTTATATGCTTGCCTCGATATCTCCAATTTCCGTCAGTAAACAATTACACTAAAAGTTTTATTGAACGATTGCACTATATTTTATCACAATTATCATAAGATCAATATGGCTCCTATGCAAGAAAAAAATTGAGGTCCCATTGTATACTTAATTTAGGCTTTCAGTCGGACAAAAATAATATTTTACTCCCACCAAAAACTGACAGAGAAACTGATAGACAATGATTCAACACAATGCCACCACTTGGGTGGTATAAATAACATTTGACCAGGACTTAAAGTGCAATAATATGGCTTTGCTTCTTTGTACTTAGGATATTGATCCAAATCAGGCTTTCTTGGATCTACTTGTGCTGTATTGTGTAATAATTCACTATCATGTGGATATAAAAATTCAGTATCTTTAGGTGAAAACAAAAACATATGTTTCTTGCCAACAACTTGAGCTAGCAAGTTTCTTTTTTCATCATAATGTAGTGGTGATAAGGTTCCTTTTGGGCCATACCAGGCCATGATGTCCACAGGTTCATCAGTATCAGAAAAACAGCAATACTCTGGTTCTGTTATATCGCGCTTCAATTCTGGGATGTGATTAAAAAGCTGGTATTGTGCTAAGTATCCTACAGATTCTTCTGTATTAAACATATAATTTTTTAAGAAATCTTCCATTGTCATTAATTTCTGAGTCCATTCGGATTTAGTATAATCACTGCCAATTTCAACTGCCACAGTTCTCAGTCCAGCAAGTTTGATAAAATAATTATGGTCTTTCCATTTTTCTATTGCGGGCCAATGGTTGATGCAGTTTTCTAAAATGGCAGGTTTTTCTTGTAAAATGTAGTCTCTGAAGAATGCTTCCATGCTAGGACAGTTTAACACATCAATTTTTATGAAACTATCAATATTACTAGGAACATCTACACTGATTACTTCATTGTTTACATTTTCAATACCATAAACATGTGGTCTAGTAGAATTAATGATTTCTGCACACTTTTGTAAAAGATTAGGTTCATTTTTCAATGGACATCCAAAAAGAATACCATGGTCAATTGTTTTGAATAATTCTTTAAGCAAGTCCTCTGTTAAGTTAGTGGATGACTTGAAAAGGATTAATAGCTTTACATATGTTGCTAATGTTATTGTTTTTCGCCAAGAAATTTTCACATCTTTCCAATTGCCAGCATTTATCAGTTCATACATATAATCAAGTATGGCTTGAACTTTTAACAAGGACGCCGCACCCAAGGGTTTAATGTCCCTCACATATTTTGCTATTAACAATCTACTAGTCATACCAAGATCGGATGATTCTTGAAGTTCAACTAAAACTTGATTTTGAAACTGGATTAGTCTATCCAACACTTCTCCCATGATAACAGTTTCAAAACATTTAATTTATAATTAAATAATCAAGTTATATTTTACAAAAATATACCGTTTTGATTGCACATTCAAATATTTGGTAATTTAACATTTAAGCTTGAGTGACACACACGTTGAATGAAATGAGAATATATGCCAGAAACAAAATTACATTCAAAAATAAAAATTAATGGTGGACCACCTTAAGTAATAACATAAGAAAGATTTTGATTAATTGCGTTGATTCGCAGTGCTGGGGACGGATTGGAATGACATTGACAAGTTATATTTTTAGGTACCTGTAAGTTTTGCGAAAACAAAGTAGTTTAAGTTAGGAAAACATTTCAAACATTAAATTGTCTCATATAATACGTAGTGTGGTAAAGTTTAATTAAAATTAATTACTAATTAATAAACAAAGCATTATAATTATCTATATTCAACGTTTATATTTACAAGATCTGAATGTTTTACTCAGAACGCTAATCTGTTTTTGCGTGAATAAGAACATTAACCCATAGTCTGTGGTGTCGAACAGATGAAATAAAATTGTTACACGATTTAAACCCTTTATCTTATTCCTATTTCTTATTACAACGCAGAGTTTCAAAATATTAGGTCACAAATCAAAAATTAGGGTTCTAAAAACTTGACTACGTAAAATCCTCAGTTGACCTTGACTTCACGTTAGAAAACAAACTCGTAGTCTATGGTTAATCATATGACTTTCGCACGTGATCTGTCAGATTATTTACATCCGAAGTGTTTTAGAAATACATAAATGAATATTTTTGATAGCCTTGTAATAATTGGTTACGAATAAAGATGCATGGCAAATCTGACCATGAAAATGTCGTGAAATGTTTAATGTGAGGAAATGGCATTGTTCGATAAGATCTTTTCAACAAAGAGAAAACTCGATTACGTTGATCGGGGCTCAAGAAACTGGGCCAGGTATGTGTCGAGGATTCCTTTTTATTCATTTGGATATATTTTTGAAAGCGTGGCATGCATTAAAATAATTGACGCACGAATCGTCGTCGTTTCGTCTCTTCGAAATCGTTCGTTGTACTTTCGTATCATGAATTGGTTCTGACGCAAACTCAGTGGCAGTTCGGCGAGCGTCACCGACAGCCGACAAATACTACGAGAGGCACAAGCATGTGATAAGCGAGGGGCGCGGGCGGCGGGCGTGGGCGCGAGTCCGCGTCACTGAGGAAGAGGGGAGGCATACTTCTATGTTTACTTACTATTTGGTCAGAGGCTAGTACACTTGCACATTCCACTCCGGTCGGCCGAGTGCCAGTCGAATCTCTGCAGTCTTTGTGCATTTAAAATCAAATATTCTAAATAGCATTTTGTTAGGCGGTGACTTTGTGCGACAGGTTTCTCGTTTACATGTTATTGTACAACTGTGAAGTCTATCCATACATGACTATGAAATAAAATGAAATTTAGGTAATTAATTTGTAGTGTTTTTTTTTTCATTATAACCTGCCATGTCATAAGTCTTAATATGTCTAGAATATTAATAGTAAATGAAATCCAAAGTGAAGTAGTTTGGAGTGGTGTAAACTTGTTTATATTATTTTGTTGAGGTGGAATTAAGTGATGGTTTGTTTAGTGTCAGCATTATTTAAGATTATATACTTATATATAATTTTATATATTAGCTCATCAAGGACTGTTGACATGTGTAAACAATACCATATGAGAGAACAGGTTACTGGCTGTATTGGCAAGAAGCATGTGACTACATTTGTATGTGTTAAAGAGAAAGTTTGCACATACTGTATTTAGTATGTAACCAATTCACTTGTATATATATATATATTCTGAAACTGTCACTATCTTAAATTGGGTGTACGTAAATGTTTTACTTCATATATAGTAAATATTGGGCAAGGGTTTTGTTAGTTTTTAAATCATAGAATGTAGAGTAGTGATTTAAATTTTATTTTTGTTTATAATTATGTTCTGTTGTGATTTCTTTTACTGTTTACCTATCCAATAGTTACCTAGTAAGAGCTTTAAATAATTATAATCAATATCAATTTGATTTTCATGAAAATTGATCATTAGCGTTTCAGAGAAAATAATTAATGAAAAACATATTTTTAAGTTTAAAATGAGTGCATTAACTACATAATTATTGAACATTTTTTTTTACTAAAATCTTTCCTAATTAAATTTATACATTGTTTGATTAAGGCCCTGCGAGATAACTCCCGAGCAAGTGAGGCTGCTACTGTTCAAAGAGTGTGACTGGAGAGGGAGGAAAGTCCTCTTTGATTCATCTACCATAGAGAAGAAGTCAGTTGATAAAAATGACAAAGCTGACCAACACCAGAAGAATGTCCCATGTGTTGTGGAGGTGGCAGATGGATACAGCTATGTGGTAAGTCTTTTATTAAGCATACTGTGGTTCAATACCATCGTGCTTTGTCCATCGGTAGACACGCTGATGGTGTTTATTCTCTCTAACTTCTTGAACCATTTTTAACCATCTAAAGAACATACCTATCCTTGTATCGCCATATATTTGAAAACTGAAATAGTATCTATTTATATATATTTGAATACTTTCAAGTGTGTTCTACATAAGTTATACAATGGTTATACTTTATTGTCTGTTTATCTATTAATCACATGACATTTATTATTAACAAATAATGACTAGTTATGACATAGATAAAGTGCCTAGTTATATATAACTCGAGCACCTTAAATTAAATTACATTTATATACTCTTTTATTATTATTGTATTTTGTGGTAATTAAATAAAGATTCTAATATGAATTTTACAATCGTAAAAGTAACATTTATTTTAATGAAATTTGAACTTACAAGTTTTTAATTATATTTTAGAAATGTTTTTCTAAAGTTCACTATCTTAATAATTGGTTAAAAGCTTCGAAGCTTATTTATTCAAAAGTTTTAATAAAATTTGCCATTTACCTAAATTATTAAACTTATTTTTTTAACCTTTTTTATTTAATGAAAGGCCCTTATTAACTCAATTTTATTTGTTATTAGTATTTATTTAATTATCTTAGATCTAATTTCTTAAGCTTCACTCTTCCTATATAAAGCCTTAACCCTGTAATTTAGACTATCATTAATGAGGCTATCATTCTTATTTAAATAATTACGTTTTCCGGCAAACTATAAGGAAGTCAGTCACACTGAATGTAAATCTAGCATTTAACATGTTAAATACTAGATTTATTCCGGCCATGGCCCGCGAGCCCGATTTAATACCACGACCACACAAAGAGATGCGTAAAGTGGAAGCGATTCTACGTTCCGTCTGATAAGCGTATGCCAGAGACAAAATTTAGGTCCTAGAGGTGGTTAAATTATTAAAACATTCGTGAGACATTTCACTATATTACTTGAAAACGGCGTAACTCACGTTTAGATAAATGTAAGTACCGACTAGTTTCGAGCCCATCGGGGACTTTCTTCAGGGTGAGTGGTATTTGTGAGGGTTAGTAACCGACTGGCCGTGAACGCGCATTAGTATCAATCCCATTCACCCCAAAGAAAAGCCCCTGATGAGCTCAAAACTTATCGGTAACGACATCGATTTACACGTGAGTTAAGCCGTTTTTATATGTAGTACCCTAAAGGTGTATTTGGCAGAGTAAGGTTGTCATAGAAAGTGGAGATATCGTCATTCAGTGGGTCCCATCCGCTGTTGGTTGAAGGTAGGCAATGCTTCGGCAATTACGGATGTTTATGGGCGGCGTTCACTTCGCTTTTTTAGCGACAGTCAGCGACGTGAATAAAATAATGATAAAATTTTGACAATATTTAATGTTTGTTAAATGTAACAGTACGTCTTAACGTGTCCTTTGTTCGGCTGTGTTTGCTAACGTCCGTGGATTTGCGAAGCCTTATCAAGCTGAATAAAAATAACTCGACAATTGAGACATGGCTGTCACGAGACCGCGCCGATTCAACGTTTATTCGCATCGCTTGCTATCTATATTTAGTTCACTTTATATGTTAGCCTTTTTGATTACAGCGGACGCCGTAAGTGGCACTAATGAACGTACCCTCGTACAGTGATCGTGTATACGTTTTTGTATAGCGATAATTGTAACCGTTTAAGGCATGATTACATTCTCATGTGAATCTGAAAAAAAAAATAGGTCCGTCTATTTATATACTGTGAAGAACTTATTCGTAACTTTTTCCTTATCTGGAGTCGTCTGTTGAATCTATACAAATAAACTTGGAATGTCTGTATGTAATAAGAAAAACAAAACATGTTTTTCGAACGCGTTTGCGTTGCTTACGACAAAAATCTAATGGCTAAATTGATTTTAAACGGACTTTTAGAGACTGATGTGTGCTGGAATATGTCTTATTAATTCTACGTTGACGGAATCGCGAAAAGAAATAAAGTAAATGAATTGACATGTAGAAATCCTTAAAAAGTCATCGTATCCTTAACACAACAGTAGACGTATATAAATGTGTTTGAAGTATAGCAAAGGGTCGTTGATCTGTCGTAGAAAGCTGTGAGGCACGCCTTGAAGGATGTAACAGTAGCAATTGTTTGCAGTACAAGGGGCCGGCGGCGGACGCGAGCGTGCTCGGCGATATGATATTCGGCGCGGTCGCAATGAACTTTAAGAACGTCTCACTCAAGATTCATATCATGAATGACCCTAAAAGGTAAGTTAAAATAAAAAAATAAAATCAAATATTAAAAAAAAAAACAGTTGACACTGCCCCGATCAGTAAAGAGGTCTGTAGTCAAGCAATTAAAAACACAATTTTAATAGGTATAGTAATAGTGTGATAAGCGTCAGAAGTCTTTCAATTAGCAATAGAACGGCTTAATTTAGGTGATTACGTATGTACATATAAGAGGGTTGCATTTAGTATACTTTATAAGAAGATAAATAAAAGAAATAACTAGGTTCTTGATTACTCAACTGTTCAGTCAGTGCGTCTCTTGTGAAAGTACAAAAACAATTCTAAAATCATAAAGTAATTTTTAAATTATAAAATCATTTTTAGCGTATGTTTTTTTTTTAAAGTTTCGCGTCATCTCGTACGAAAGTGTTTTGTTTTGTTCCATTTAACTGACATCTTCCGGACTAATGTCGTGATCTTGAACCTGACGAGATTCCGGTGGATGTTGGCGAACCGCCAGAGATGGACTCCGAACGATTTAAAACAAGTGGAGTAGATAATGTGTGCGAAACAATCTCATTCATAAGCTCTCAAATCTTATCGTACTAGAGTAGACAATGTTTTATTGATTTGATCTTTGTAACTCATTGTTTGTAATGTTTAATAACCTGTGATAATATTAACGTCAGCTTATAATAAAAAAAAACCTACTGGAATTTGGAACGACGCTTTCATTGCATGATGCGATACGCCAATAGCTTAATGGTTCAAGGTACAGATTTCCGATTACGTGGTCGCGAGTATGCATCTCGCCATTCGACTATTGTCGTAAACCATGTCCTAGCACAATCCTAGACCTTAATTGGAGTGGTAAAAGATATGTTAGTAAATTAACAAAAATCTGCTGTTTAAAAAAAATCTAGGCTTTACGTCCTCCTTATAAGGGTGGGAGGGGGGGGGGGGGGGTTGTGTTTCGTTTGCTAACTTTCGTCTAACTCTTAGGTTTATGTTCACGAAAGTGTTCGTCGTCCCCGG
>JAODUI010000029.1:2109264-2130562 GCA_027563995.1 Papilio gigon
GCGTGGTTGACTATGGTCTAGTCACCCCTAATAACAGGGTAGGCTCCGAGCCCCTCGGTGGGGACGTATAGTGAGCTTGATGATGATGATGATGATGATGATAGTTACATGGTATTCTTTTCAAATATCGATTCAGTTTTTATTTATAACGTAGATGAGGCTGAGGACCGATGACCGTCACGATCATTATGAGGCAGTGCCGATATTTGGCTGATGACGATGATGATTTTTAAATTGGAAAATAATTAGGAATTTCAACTTATTTAAAAATGTAAACTTATTTTATAATGGACATTAAAGTATTTCAATATGATACTGTTTTAACGTTTTTTGCTATTCAATATCTTTTGAAACAAGAAGTCGTTAAGAAGGTAAACCAATTTGTTAAATTGCGAAGGGATACCGAAACGAATTCCGTGGATTCATAAATATTTATTATACTGCCTGTGAATTGTACATGGTCTTTTATTTCAAGTATAAGTCCAGATCAGTAGAAATAAACCTTACGATTCTTTTTCGAGTTAGTCAAGTATGTATCAGTTGCAATATTGATATGTAACAAAATACTTGCTTGAACTGTAATGTAGGTAATTGTAAATAGACTGTCCGTGATTTACAGTACAACATTGTACATATTTTTGGTCAATCTGACAACCAAACACAATTTTGAGTGGACCAGTAAATATATAACTTATAAAACGGCTTAACTCACGTGCAACTCGGTGTCAGTACCGACTAGTTTTATAAGTTATATAGTGAAATGTCTCACGAAAGTTTTAATAGTTTAAAGGACCAGTAAATAGTAATTAATTAATATGTACTGAAAAAAAATCTTTATAATTGAAAAGGTTCATAGAAATGAGTTATTAAAATTGACAGTTATAAAGCATAGCATGTCGCGCGAACGGGCAAGTTTGTTAATTAGTTCATCTCGATGGAGCTCGTGTTCGCAGTAATTAGTGCATGCAGTGCGCGTCACTTCATTATCACCGCGCGCGGTGTAATGCGTCTATCTTCTATCTTGATAATCATTTTACATTTATACACCGCGTTATCTATTAATTAATGTTTACGTTCAAATCGATACCACGTTAAGTTACATCTGCTAAGATATGTTACTATTTACGACGCATGTAAACGAAAAGAGTTTCATCTTTTTTCAATTCAACGTAAGGTAGGAATGGTTTACAATAGCCGAATAGTGGGATTCGAACCCGCGACCGCTCGATCGGGGTATCCATAACCATTAGGTTATTGGCGCTCTCAAATGTAATACTCGACATTTATGATTACTACGACATTTAATAAATGCACAATTTTATTAAAAAAAAATATGTATTTTTGTGCAAATATATCATGTTCCAGTTAATGAAGTAAAAATAAAAAAAAGAATTGGACTGGGCGCGCTATTTGATGTCGATTACAAAAATCGGGCGAAGACTCGAAAAGTTCTTTAAACTCAATTATTGTTCGTACAGAGAGCAAACAGTTAAGAGGGTCGCGTCTTGCGGTAAGCGTTTGATCATTAGGTTTAAACATTTTTTTTTTGTTGTACAAACGAATTCTTCTAAACTGACGGTTGTTCCAATTTAAAAACTCATTGTTATATATTATTAACATACTGTAGCTTATAGAATTATGTATGTTGAACACAAACACATCTATACTTTCGACACTTAGTACTATGTCTACCATGCTATTATAAATAAGTAAGTAATATATAATAATAAATAAGTAATAACTTACTAGTCTTAGCTTGACCCATTACTTACTGGTCTAAGTTAACTCTTTTGAATACCAAAATGAACTTCTTTAATTGTTAATATGTGAAATGTATTATGTAGAAAATAATTATACGTTAGCGTTTATCATCTGTTGGCATATCACTGAACATCAGATGAGGTGATGGTTTTAACTGAAGTAATCTAAAAAAAACCGGGATGTGTTTTGTTACCTATAAAAAATTCTAACAAACCGTGTAAATCTTGCTCGCTTAATAAGCCGGAAAATTAAAAGCAAAAAGGTCCAAAGTTTTGATGAGAGTTTGAAAACTCTAAATGGTAACCCTCATTCAGAAAGTTTTACAAGAAAAAGTTATTCATGTTCTGAATTTTTTCCAAGTCCAATTTTACTATTATTATACTTTTTAATTGCAAAAGTTCTCTTATCCGGAGTAGTGTGATAGCGATTACTTAATTCCTATCGACAATACAGCCGGACAACAAAATTGTTTATATATACGGATGTTTGTTAGCAGGTAACTGCAAAACGGTTTAATGGATCTGGATGAAATTTGGCACAGAGATAGATTATTGCCTGAACATAGTCTACTGATTAAAGTTTTTTTTGCTATTCAGAGACGAAATCGACTCCATGTGTGACTTTTTAATAAAAAATATCAAGGTCTTTCTCTTAAACAATTAAAACTTTCGTGAGACATTTCACTATACTACTTATAAAAGAGCTTAACTCACTTGTAAATCGGTGTCGGTACCGACTAGCGTGAGCGACGGGCCGCGAACGCGCTATAGTACCAATCCCACTCACCCTGAAGTAGAGCCCCCGATGGGGTCGAAACTAGTCGGTACTGACACAGATTTATACATGAGTTAGGCTGTTTAATAAGTAGTATAAGGTCTTTCTCATTAAAAGAAATCTACGTGGAACTATTTGATAAGAAGATTTAGTTACCACCAGTTTTTTTTTTATTGATTGGAAAATAATTAACATTTATATATAAAACTGGTATCTTTTTAATTTATAACGTTGTTTAATTTTTTTTGTTTTCACTTCCGCAATTATGTAAGAAGTCCGAGAACACAGATTGCTTGAACATTAACGTGAATGAGGGCGGGAAACATTTTCTTTTAATCTCGGCTAAAATTACTCCTTTCACTTAAATATCTTAACAATATCTAGTAAAAGTAAGACTTAGTTTGTGAAGTTAAACAGCCCATTTTTGGAGATTAATCTTCTCCGTTCCCTTCCACAGTATGCGGTCCCCGCCTTCCGTATCCAACGACTTCCCACAGTTAGCACTCAGTCGTTTTTCTTTTAGATTTTTCAGTATTACGTCTTATTACAGTCAACTATTTTCGTAGTTGTTAGCTTGTTGCAACTATTCCAGTACAAATGTCCTAAATCGATCTCTAAAACTATTTTGTGGCTCACATTTAGTTGGTACCGCATTAAAACTTTCTCTCTCACGAACATCATCATCGTTAAACGCGTAATGGAACTGTCGAGCGATCGTAATTAAAACTTTTTAGGATATGGATGGTTCGACACATTTCACACAATATTTTTCTTTTTTGAGTAACATATTTTATTTATTTATTAATACAAGTCAACAGCATACATATAAAAAGCTATTACAAAAATCACTAATACATTACACATGAACATATATATGCCCATTACACGCTTGTACAAATAATCTGATGCATTCAATTTATACACTGTTATATATTCACAATTTTATACAATTTGTTTCTGAACGAGAAACAAGAAACTTAAAAAAAACATAAACATATTGATGATTCTTTGATTACTTGATGGTCTATGTAATATATACTTATTTCATATATACGATATTTACATTGTCAGATGTCCACTGGCATTATACATTATTTATTTATGTACAGCATTAAAATAAAACCTGAATGAGAGTAGATGCGGTCGCAAAATTTCAAGTAATAATTTTCAGACAAATTTTAGCGAGCACTCAGACTATTTTGCTGTATTTAAAGCCCGCGGGAGATGAAGTTTTAAAGCACGTTAAGCTTTTTGTGTAAGCTCTCTTTGTTTACACATTATATGTAAAGTTGTCAAATACAAAACTTCAACCGCGTTTCAGCAAATTCTTGCTGATTACATTTTCGACTTTTGCTTTCGAATTAAGTGATTATATTTTAATGGAAAGGAAAGGTTTTGGACTTTAAGGCTATCGGTGTTTCAAAATTATGTAAACAATAAAATCGAATACTTGTGATTGAAAAGAATAAAATAAAGCAGGTAAGTAAAACTCTAACTAGATCTAATAATGAATAGACAGGAAGGGCACGGTTAATGTTCAAAGGTTTCATGTTAATTTAGGGAAATGTTAATAAACTAATAAAATGGCTTAACTCACGTGTAGATCGGTGTAGGTACCGACTAGTTTCTAGTACCTACACCGATCTACACGTGAGTTAAGTCGTTTTTATTAGTACTTCAGTGCAATGTCTCGCGAAAGTTTTATTCGTTGAAATGTTAATAATTGCTGTTAAAAAAAGACAATCAATTAAAGGCGAGCGGTAGCCGTACTGTTCTTTTGTACGCAAAAAGGTTACAAAGCGTAAAACCTGCATGGACCTACTGTATAATCAAGTTTTTATCGCCCGGAGACCTGCGGACGAATACATTACATTTTTATTTCGTTATCATGCCTTATAATCGCTTCAATGATTAAAAATAGTTTCAATCAGTTATTTTTAAGAAATAATATTTAATTCGACTTGGTCATATATCATAAACATTACAGAATTACGCTTAGAAATTCAGTGTAATTTTAAAACGCATTTATGTTGTTTTCATATGTATTTTCATCTTTATTATACATTAATTCTTGTAAATAATGTAACGGAATCAATGCAATTAAATGTATTATTTAGTATAATTTGAAGAATATAAGTTGTATAATTCATCGTCATCATCATCATCAGCTCACTATTCGTCACCACTGAGGGGCTCGGAGCATACCACGAGCATGAGGGGTGATCAGCACATAGTCAATCATGCTGGCCCAGTGGGTTGACTTCACACATATCTTTGAATTCCTTTGCTTTGCATCAGATAATATACATATGAAATTCAAAAATTGAAAAACACATAGGTACAGGTCGGGGATCGAACCTGGACAATATCGAGTACGGTCCAGTCCGGTCAAGCGTCTAACAACTGCGCTATCAACGCTCTGTATAATTCATTAGTGAAAAAACATCAGCGAACATAAACAAAGTATTTTGTGAGGGTCGCGCTGAGGATACCGGACCATTAGCGTAATGGTCTGCAGTATTTATTTCTTTTTAAAAGCTATTGGAGAATAGTTCTAGCTTAAAAATAAAAACTAAGAGTTTCACTTACATTAGAATGATAATAAATTCAGTGTTATTTCTTATAGTTATTTATTTCAATTTATAAAATAAGCGATGTAGGTAAGTTGCGGTCCCTTCCGAGGGAGTCTTCCCCTAGTGAGGGGAACCTTTATTAGGGATGGCCTCATTATCCCAGGTAAAGCAAGCGGGAATCATATTCCAGCGACCCTTACTACCGCAGATTTTACGTAGAGTAATATGTATTCGCTAGATTTAGTTAATAAAGTAAATAATTTCGTTAGCAAATAAGTCTTAACTTTTGTCAATTAATAATTATTATTATAACGAAGTAGTACTAATTTTTGTACTAAGAGATGTTTAATAGCCACTAAGAGAGTTCTTTAGTGTTGATTTGATATAAGAAATATTCACTGAGAAATTCTTTAAGTGATTATAACATGACTTAGTTTGTCAGACATTAAAAAAAAAGTTGTTTTTATAACCACTACCGCTGTATACATTTATATGGTATACGGTACGCTATATATAGTATACGATATATATTATACGGCACAATGTGTATGTCGTTTACTGGACTTCTAGGGTAAATAATGTTGCATTAAACAGAATGAAAGAGAGGAAAACGTCGGCCTGAATGTAGCGGAAGTTACGAATGTTTGCATAGCGCTCGTGTGTACCAATGTACAGTGCGACGATGCGTTTTTCGTTTCTGTTTCATATCAAATACGAACGTTATATTTTTATTTATAGTACATGTTTCTTATATTAAAATAATTTATATTTTAATGTTATTAAATTCCACCAACATTAAATGTTATAAGTTCAAAAAAATCACCGGTTCCGATGTGTTACATTAATCAACACATGAATGATTCAGGCTCTTAAAAAGTGTTCGACTTAAAAGGACTCTTAACTTTGAAAGCCAGAATTAATGCCTCTGTAAAAAGGAACTTCGAGACAAATAGCGTAGCAACAACAAAAATGCGTAGGTACTACGATAAAGTTTATCCGCTACGGAACAATGTAGCCACGAGCAATTAAATTATCTATATGCGAGAAAACAAATTATTTTACATTCAAAAAGGATCGTTAAAGTCGATAAATATAAAACATAATGAGAGTTTACTTTTTTGATTTCATTTGTTTTAACATCAGTAAAGATACAGACTAAGTCGTGCAGATGACGTCTGCTCTGAAGCTTGTCTCAAGTGTCCGTCCGTTGTCTTAGTTGATTAATTGATTCGCCCTCAACGAGGTCAATGACCCCTGTATTATCGTAAGTTTCCAAACTGTTCGCCAAACATCACTCAAAGTACTTAAAGGTTACTACTAAAATGTAATACGTTTTCACGTGTGACAGTAAAGTAATTATTTAGGTGAGCGATTAGATAGGTGATACAGTGAGCGACGGGCCGAGAACGCGCTACAGTACCAATCCCACTCACCCTGAAGACGAGCCCCCGATAGGCTCGAAACTAGTCGGTACTGACACCGATTTACACGTGAGTTAAGCCGTTTTATAAGTAGTATAATATCTTACTAGTGCATATTAATGAATCTTGGCATTTGGTGAAGTTCAATTAGTTTTATCTGTTAGCTTTGTCGTTAAACAAATAAAACTCCATTCTTCCTTATCTTTCAATTAAGAGACGCAGTGAATCATAAAACAACGTTAGTTTCATTCTCCGCGAAAATACCTATAAGAATTTTTTTTTTATTTCTTTTTTTGGGGATATTTCTTCATAGTGTACATATCAATTCTATAATTCCTCTCCTCTGTTAAAGAAGTATTATATAACATTTTTAATCTCGTAATCTACGTAAGTATATGCTAGCGATCTGACATTGTAGAAAGGAGGAGAGGTCTCTACCGGTGTACGTCCTAACAAGCTATGGTACTTTAAAACGACTAGATGTAAATAATAAGAAATAAGACGCAGCATTTAATTGCGTCTGTAGGAAACAAAGACAGCGGTACACGGCTAATTTCTTTTACTATTATAGCGTCGTTTGCTCAACTTACCGCTATCAACTAGGTTACTTGTAAGAATGGCCGAAGTTTGTCTCGTTACAAAGAACAAGACAATCTGTAAATTCTTGGTTACCCTATAAGTGTTAACTTTACATGATCTTTATGTGTGCGTTAAAACGCAACATGAAATAAATTTCATCGAGTTAGTTACACAAATTAAGTAAACATCCCTAAATGTACAATCTCGACCCTTCGTAGTGTTTGACTTACAAAATAATTGCCTTATCCATAAACTCCGCTCTCCCAAATTAATGAATGAAGAGCACGAGATAATCGTAATCTGCAATTAGTCATCTACCTGCTGTAACCACTGACTTTTTTCTCACAAACATGTAAAAACTGCATCCTATTGGCTATTGTGTCCGCATGTTCGACTTAGTACGTACGAAATGTTCAAGCGACTGTAGACTTTAAGGCGGAACACCGCGAACGGACGCGTTGGTACACCTTATGAAATAGTAATGTTTTGTACAAACTTGTCACAAAGTACAGCTATATTATGTACATCGGGAATACGGTGACCTCACGTAACACAAACTTTAAGGTAAACTTTTACTAATATAATATAACAGATTGACAACTTTGTAGGCAATTACTTACATTGTTTCTTCACGTAGTAATTTTCTCTATAATAGTACGAATACATTAGACGTTGCGTTACGTAGCCGTCGGAACTCAGCAATCACAATAAAAGTTATTTCATTAATTCCGACAGTCGTTTGTCGAGTTGCCACTTTTAAATTCGTCGTTTGTTTTATCGTCTCATCTTTTTTCACTTGATTTAACGATTTCTTTCATTAGAAGAACGATCAAATTGTAAAGCAAGGCCTTTATGTTTTTTTTTTAAAGGAAACATCCTTTAATTTTTAATTAAAAATGATTAATTTGAAAATACTCTTATTATGTAATATAAATTATTAATTAATTAAATTCGCGTTTTTATTAGACCGATTTAAAAAATAGAAGCAGCAATAAACATATCAAGGCAGTAGTAAGAGCTTCTGAAACCGTTATTAACGCGTAGCTGTATTCAGTAGAGACGAGAGTAATAGAAGACTCTGATTGTAAAGTTCATACTCACTTCCTACCCCTCTAGGTTACGGGCGTGAGTTGATGGGTGTACAAAAATAATTAACGCCACCCTTAGTTATAGTGTATCGGCGAACACGAGCTTTTGCTCTCACCCTTGAAAGCTCGCATCGACCGTGACAGCGAGGTTTTCACGGTGACCCAGTTTTAGCTGTTTGTGGCCGCTACAGCTAATATTAGAGAATCGAATTTTGAATATTATATATTGGTCATGAGGTATACGATATATGTGTGACAGTGATGCAGGTGACAATGATCTGATGACAAACATAGAAAATAAAGGCATCGCACTTGACTTTAGAAAAAAAAAAAGTACGTATGAAACATTAATATAACCTTAGAATATAAATTGTCGTACGAATTTATATGGGAACATTTTGTTTTCGAAATGTTTAAGGTGTAGATGTATTGTGTGGAAGAGGACATGGGTAAGGAGTGTGTGACTTCAAATATGACGGCTGACAGAAATGTATGGTAGAGTACATACTATGCCGACCCTCCATAAGGAAAAGGGCAAGTTTATGATGATATTAAAGATTTTATGTTCATATTACAGTATCTGTAGTTTGGTTTCCATCGACATATGTCATTTAGATGGTTGACGCGATGAATTTAAAATTATCGAGACGTCACAGAGGGCTCAGCGTAATCGATTTATCATCTTTTGTGTAAACGACAACAATAACGAAGTGTAAACCGTTTTAGACACTTTAATATTTCTTATAGTAAAATACGCTAATATGTTTTACAAGAAATTTTATGAATACTTGTATGATTGGTTGATAGAAATAATATCGGATAACTCAATTTATAAAATTACGTTGCAGCAGTTTATCCATCATCGACTTTATTGATAGTATAAATCACACGTTTAGAAAATACAATTGTTTCTTCATTTGTTTATTATAACATATTGTCAACAGTGAAAAAGGACCAAAAATCAGTTGAACCTATCTATATGAAGTAGCTGTGAATGCAAAAAAAAAAGATTCAATTTCCATTTTAATTACGCACAAGCGAAGTATCTGACGTCAAATAGTTTAAATATAAAAGGGAAGCATGTGGTTAAGACATTATGCGGGTCGGGCGAACATCACAGGACGAAGTATATTTACTTAATGCTCCCCACAACAAACTGTTTTATTGCAGCTTACCTTATTCTGTTTACTTTCACACTATGATATCTGTAAACAATACAGGACGTACTAAAATAAGTTTTACAAAATAGAGATTAGAGATTTAGATAACACGAGTGTACCTATATCCATAAATCAAGATAGACTTTTCAAAAGAATACATGATGATTGATATGAATTCGTGTTAACAACGAGCAATAAAAACTCACCAGGTGAATTAAACTATTAAAAAAACAGCAAAGGAAAGGAAGATATATTAAAAAAAATCCATTGCACAAAACCCGGCGTGAAAAAAGACAAATAACTATTGATATACAATGTGTTATTTTTCTTAACTGCCTTCACTTCTTTTTCCATAATTTGGCAACCTATGCTAATGTATAAAACCTCCTTGAAAGTACCGAAACTGCTTGAACACCAGGACTGATAAATTCTATTATCCTTCCTAGATATCGCCCTCTACGCCGTTCGCATAGAATTAAAAAAAAATCATTTATTAGCCTATGAGTTCTTGCAGATGTTCTACATCTGTACCTAATTTCATTCAAAATCTTCATACGAAATATCCATCCTAACTTTTGTGTTAATATTAGCAACAATGTAAAGAGGAAGTTCAAATCAGGTAGCTAGATTAGCAGGATATTTGCGGTGTTGTAACGGCGAATGTTGGCTGCCGACGGATATGAAACGGTGTAGGTCAAGGTTGAGTCGAGTGATAATTCAAAAGCCGTCTAATTATAATACTGTAATAGAAATACTAATCTCCCTATAACGTAAATTGCTAATACAATACTTACAGTCACTACAAATTCAGTATAAACTTATTACGAAACGGTTGAAAAAAAAATAGTCACAAAAAAAAAACAATTGAAAACTTCGATCATTTGTAACAATTGGCGTTCCAAATCAAATATTAAGATCGTCAATTGTTACAACATTTTTTCTTTTTTGTTCCTCTACTCCATCTCGCTGCAATGATGTAACTAAGGAGGTTGCATATTTGATATTTAACAACGGCCATTAATGTTACAAATTATTATTAAGATAGACAAATATGCAAAATAAGCAATATTTAATGCTCGGAAGATATACAATTAAGTATGATTTATGAGACCAGTGTCTCATAGGACGGTAATTTAATGAAATTATAAGCAATTTAAATGCAGACCGAGTACACGGGACCTCGAAAGAAATTATCTCGACACAGTAAAGGCGTCGATGGCGCAATTGTTACGACCGTACCGTACCGTACTCGACATTGTCCAGGTTCGATTTCCGCCATGTACCAATGTGTTTTTCCATTTTCGAATTGCATATATACATTATCCGACGCTCTTACGTTGAAGGAAAACATCGTGTATATCGTGTATAATATCTAAATATTTAGTATTAAAATACTAAATATTTAGATATTATCATATATAATATAATAAGGTAGTATAATATCTAAATATTTAGTATTTTAATAGTATTTTATATTATTTGTTATAAATTTGACTTAAAACTGATAGGGAATAAATTTGATAGACTTTGCTTATCTCAAAATCTCAAGACTATACTATTGAACGTTCTTGCGTATTGTTATTAATAAATACTTACATTACATTTTAATCTATGTTAACTAAATCCGTTTTGGCTCGAAATACAAAGCGACATACGTAACGGAAGTTTTTAGGCATTCAGTAACATTATAAAGTGGAAAAATAACAAAAGCAACATAAGCACTGAATTTAAATATAACATGAGAATTCAAATACGAGACATTATCAAGTAAAATGATATCTAACGTCCAGCTGTGACCAAGTATGCGCATATTTAGTCGGCGACCGTGTACTGCCGACTAACTCGAACAAAAACTTACGTATTTCTTCCATTCGAAAATAAACGAGATATCAATATAATTGAATACATCAAAAGTCATAATACGAAACAAAAACATTTTATAAGCTAAATATTAAAAAGATAACACGCACGTATTCATCCGGTGTCGGTACCGATTAGTTTCTATTACATTGGAGACTCTTCTTCAGGGTCAGTAGCATTGGAAATGCTTCAGTGAAAGACCGCGGTGGTGACAGTCTTTCTTAATTCCGCGCCGACGAAGTCATGGGTAAAGGCTAGTATATTAAAGTGTTTAAAATTTATATAAAATAAATAACAAATTATAAATCTTTGTGCACGTTTTGTACAAAGATAACGAAGTCTTTTCTAGACTGCAGAGCTGGAATGAAATGAGGTAAAATGTAAACGAGTTAGTAATCCAATTTCGGAGATGAATGTTGTTTGATAAAACAGGCAAGCGGTAAATTTATACGAAATAACAAACCAATGTTGCTTTGAAATCACTGAAACCAAATTTATTTCACGATTGATGGAACCTTAAAGATTTAAAGTACTTTATTTGTTTAGTAACCGACTAAGACCAGACTGATTTATGTATTTAATGGGTTCGAATCCCGCCGTTCGACTTTTTTGACCCATCTCGTAACACAAACTTTTTCAAGTTTATTTGTAATGATTTCACAAAATATTAATAGTGGATTATCAAATATTTTAATTTAAAAAATAGGTGAATTTCCATCGCGAAAACATCAAAATTAAAACATATTGCTATCTCTTTTGTACTCTTTGAAAATACAGCGACAACAATAGGTTAAACAGACCCATGTTCAGTTTGAGAGATTTTTTATAACAAAATTTATATTGTTAATTGAAATCTTTTAAGCAAAGATTTATAACACAATAATTTCCGTCTAAGCCTTCCCAATGTAACATTACGTAATGATGCTTTTAATACGTACATCAGAGATGGCTTGCCCTTCCGGGAAAAGTAAATAAAGGCTATTAACGTTTTAAGCCGGCTCCTTCCTTCCTGGTAACACGTTTTTGCCTTTCTTATGTTATTATTCTCAAAAGTAATGAATCTAAATAAAAAGATGAACATTATCAATATTAAAAGAATGTGTACATATAAATTCGTAAATATTTCGTAGCACATAAATTTATCGAATGTATAAATTGTTTGAATTTTCCATTTGAATGTTTCCATTAAGTTGCGGACCGGACCCGTCTCGGCGGATACCGCAATTATAGTTCGGACAAACTTTTGTTTTATTGAGTTCTAATGTTTTATTGTTACGAAATAGTTTAACAAGTATTCTAAATTTATTTGTTAACTTTTATTAAATATATATAATTTATTTCTATTTTTATTAATAATCTAATTAATGCTTATGTTTATAAGGGAAGGGGGAAACATGCGGCGTTTCAACGTGCGGTGATCATCAACGCTCATGGACTTCCGTAATGCCAGAGAAACCAGAGATGCGTTGCCGGCCTTTGAAAAAAAAGCACGCTCTTATTAAGAGCTTTATATAGTGTAGATAATCATTTTTACATTGGATATTCTTTAATACTTTTATTTATCTGATTTATGATTAATATTTACAATTGACATATATAAATCACTCAGTTAAACTGTACAGTTCTTAGTTCTGCTTATACATGCATAGTTAACTGAACAACGAACTCAGTTAAAACTGAACGTTTGTAGCAGGCTTTGAAAGTGATATGTGAAACCAGATGATTGAAAAAAATATATATTTCGAGGCAAAAGAACAAAAGAATGATATATAAGAATGAAGCATCTTTAGTAATAATTGTGCAACATAAATGCGGTCACAACGACATAAATATGATCTCTGAACCTTTTACAAAAGTAGCTTACGCTAAGCTTTTGTTCCAAGAAACGGATGAGTTAATACGAAATATGTTTCCCACGGGAAAACTTACTTAGTGGGAGATTTTTCATTCGCAAAGTTCTTAGAAGGTGAGTAAGATATTAAAGATAATTCGATGTTCTACAATTCTTAGAAATCTTTACTTCTTAATGATACACCAGTAACATAAAACAATGTATTAAAACATATAGAAAAAGATATAATATGGAACAATTGCCAAGTTCTATCATCTAAGTCTATGAATCTATTCGAATCTGGCAAATAACTTGGATAAATATCAAGAAAGTAATTACTTAACAAAGCAATGCGTACTCTTAAGTAACATGCTTATTCACGTTGCAGCCTCTTTATGTAGCCATAAAAATTTTGATTCTAGATTTTTTTTCTAGATAAATATCAAACAACAATTTCATTGAAGAAAATTAGCCTATCTATATTTAAATACATACAGTGAAATTAACTAGAAAATACTAAGATAAATAGCTAGATTAAAGAAATAATATCTTTTATTACCTTGGAATTTGCAACAATGAGCGACCTCTAGTACATACAAATATGCGCTACGCCGTAGCGGCTTCTACGCCGTAGAGTGGTCTGTAAAATAATATCTGTATTCTTTCTCTCTCTCTCTTCTTAGCGTTCATCACACATGGTGTTGAGGTCATCTTTCCTCGTCAGCCTTAAATGATATCTGTATTCAATTATATTAAGTTATTATGTTGTTTTTTCATACATTTAAATAAGTTCTGCAGAAACGGTTTTTCCTCAAAGTTTCGCATTCAATATTGAAAAGCATTTTATAACAGACTTAATTCAAATTTAAACTTAATGGAAAGGCCCTATCTGTCCGCCATTGCAACACATAGTTTCACCTTGTTTTTGTTTTTTTATTGCGCACTTAGTTTTTTTCTAAGCTGTTTTTTACGTTGACTTGGTGTTTTTTGTGTTGTTTATTTAAGATTTTTTTTGTTTAATAACATTCATGTTGTAATTAGTTGTTGACAGATTAATTGTGTTTTATTTTATTTTTATTTATTTACATAACAATATAACAATACAAAGCATTTTGATAAAAAAAAAATCGTTATTATTTATAACAAAAAAATGGATACTACCCGGAGAGCTCGTAATTAATAAAGTAAGTTTGTTCCTACGTACGTTTACCTCACGCTGATCTTTCACTCTGGTAACAAGATTCTGCACTTATTCGCCGCGACACGTGTAATGTTACTGGCCATTCAAAACTTTTGTTTAATATTTATCATGTTTTTTTTTATAACAATTAAATCACGTGCTGAAATAAAAACACTATTTTATTAGTTTTAAAAAGTTTTTATATCGGAAAAGTAATAAAATTGTTTTTAAATCAATTTTTCTAATATCTAATCACCCTATAATTACCATCTATTTATTTACTTTACTTACTTGCTCCGCTATCGCAGCGACCCGAAGTGGGTCTTGCCCTCTGACATAAGATAACGCCAACGTCGCCTATCCTGCGCTGGCTCCTGCCAGTTACTTGCATGCAACTCACGCAGGTCTAGCTCCACGGCCTCTATACGTCGTAAGTTTATTAAATACCTATTTGTACCAAATCCACTCAAAATGTCTGATGTATAAGATAAATGCTTATTGTTACTTCTAGTCTTTATTCATTTAAAGTAAATAACACAACACGTTAATTAATATTAAAATGATTAATTACTTCCTAAATTAATTATACTCGCACGGTAATTTTAAACTATAATAAATTATACAACGAAATATCTGTAATGAAATGCTACACAAGGGTAGATTAGGACCTTTTGTACCTCACCTAAGGGTACGATTAGTTTGGTATTGTGACGTCGCTTAAATAGTTTTTTTTTAATACAAACGTAAACTTCTTCAGGTCTTTTTTTTTTCTAGATAATATTAGCCGATTTATGTCAATTAATATTTCTCCTTCCATTACAACTAAGCTCTAGGTTTCCACGTAAGTATCGTTTACAGTAGTAGAAATAAAAATAAAAGGATTCGAACACTGGATCATCATCATCATCATCATCATCAACAGCCCTTGTCTGCCCACTGTTGGACATAGGCCTTTCCCAATGCCTCCCACAGTATGCGGTCCTCCGCCTTCCGCTTCCAACGACTTCCTGCCGTCCGCACTAAGTCGTCGGTCCACCTGGAGGGAGAATCGAGATCACACTAGATCAGGCGATCATTAATTCGTAACCATAACCATTAGACTATTGTCGTTTTGAAGACTTGATAGACATTTTTGTTAACTTTAATAATATTTTAAAACACAAATAATGTTAACAAAATCTAGCAACAAAAGAGTTATAAATCAAATTGTAACGTAACAAATCTTTTCAGTCCCGACACGATAATAAAATTCAACGTACATACGTGGAACAAAGCCAAACGTAAAGTGAATTACGGATGCCTTTTGTTTGATAAAAATAATATTTGTGCTGCATTTTTTATATAACAGTAAAAATGGAGTATGTGTGTGTGCGTACGTGGCTGTGTGATTGATGACGTTGATCGAGAAATATTACTTAACTAAGAAGAAACAAATATATATGTCAAGTAAGTTAATAAATATGATACAATATATTTAATAAGTATATATATAACACTACTATAGAAATTTTGCTAAAGGTTTCATTCAATGTTAAATACAATACTGGTCGCCCATTGGCCGAAATTTAATCATATTTAATAATAAAAGAATTTAAGCAGCACATCCGCGCCATTCCCTTAAAAGAAGTACAATTTTTTTCCCGTTCACGCTTTGAAAATAATTTAACATTATAAACAAAAAAAGATAAATTTGTTGCGATGTATTGTAATTCGAAAACTTTAGTAATTACGTGTACAGAAAAAATATTTTGAAGACGTAATTAAAGTCAAATAATAATAAAAAGTAGAAACATAACTTAATAAGCACAATGTAAAATAAGTTTTAGTAGTAGCAGGTGCGATTAAGGTTCACTTATTAGGTTACGGTTGCTAAGCAACGTAGCTTAGATAATGGAACGCAGTTTAATCTATATGCAGGTCGGCTAGACAGCTCGTAGAGAATTACCTCCGTTGTGTAAGAATGGATAACCTAACATATATATTATATACGTATTTCTTCTCGAGTTTGTATATAAAACTGCTACTAAATAAACTTTAAATCCAGCTCCGAAAAGTATCCAAGCGAGGCTAATTTCAGAGCTTAAAGCTGTACAGTTTGCTGCTTAATATATGCTTTCACATCAAAGCGGATGTTCCCTTTGAACTTGCATACTGTACTGACGACTAACTGATCATAATCTCTGTTTATGATGCCTAATATCGCTTTATGCTACAAAACGAAATGTAACGAACTGTACCGTGTTACAAACTCAAAGCTAAATTTGATGGAAAACGTCAATACTGGTAAGTATTATAATGTCTTTCAAATTAATGTACATTTCAGCGAGAAATTGTTTAATTATGTTTGTAAGTACGACCGATGTGCCGATGGTCGTTTTCCAAGTACCCACTTACGCGAGAACACGAAGTAAAGTCAACGTTCACCTTTAAATTGTATTAAGAATATGGTATAATAGAAATCTATATTAATGCGTTAATTAAGTTGGAGTGTTTGTATTAACAACTTTGCCTGTCTGTCTGCAAGCTTACGTTTGTTTCATATAATCTCCTTAACGGTTGAACCGATTTCGATACGATTTTGACTGGAAGATAAATGATGTACGCTACTCCCGCATATAAGATAAAATTATTTTCTAAGTTCTTGAAGATGCTAACAATCGCATCACATAAGTAGAAATTTATTGGATTCACTAACATCATCATCAGCTCGTTAGACGTCCTAACCGAGGGGCTCAGAACCTACCCTATTATTAGGGGTGACTAGGCCATACTCAACCACGCTGGCCCATTGCGTGTAGGTTGACTTCTCACATATCTTCGAATTTCTTCGCCGATATGTGCAGGTTGCATCAAGATGTTTTCCTTCACCGTAAGACCGTTGGTTAATGTACATATGCAATTCTAAAATGGAAAAAAATATTGGTACATGGCGGGGATCGAACCTGGATAAGGTCGAGTACGATCCGGTCCGGTCAAACGATTACTACTGCACCACCGACGCTCTTATATCGAATTTAGGAACTCATAACTGAATATATAAATATGAGTTTATAGCAAAAAAGAGTACAGACCGCGAATCTGTAGGGACATTAAAATTATTAAAAAAAAAAACAACCGCAATATGTGCAACTACACCAAACATTACATACATGTTATTTACCTTTAATCGAACTCTAAAAGCTATACGTAATTACTCTCCGAGCCACAAAATGATAGATCGTTAAAACGATTACCTCATCTCCAAGCGTTATTGTTGAAGTACTTAAATTAATCGATTGTGCTCCACTTTATATGCAGGTAGAGTACATAATACCAGAGGGAATTCACCACGCTGCCGTATATATGGAAAACATTATCTAACATTGAAGATTTATATCAACATACATAAACTACAGTTACATAGACTAGATTTACCTAAAGTAAAATTATCCTTATAAAATTCTATTCAATCAAACATATTCGAGTAAATTTTTAAAGACTTTGGAGAAGTGATGTGCCTTTCTTTTGTATTTTTTATATCAAAAAATCAAAAAATAAATCGGCATTCTAACCTAATAAATATCAAACTATTGAAACTTCCGTGAGACATTACACTATACTACTTATAATAACAGCTCAACTCACGTGTACATCGGTGTCGGCACCGACTAGTTTCGACTCATCGGAGACTCTTCTTCAGGGTGAGTGGGATTGGTACTATAGCGCGTTCGCGGCCCTGCCCTGACTGGGCTTGAATGACATAAAAAAAATCAGTAATGTTAATAATTCCAACGGTCTAACTTCTATTTAATGGTATTACATTTCTTGTGTTCAGAACTCTTCGAAGTAGGAAATATGTACTAGGAAATACATAATGTACCTGTTTCCGTGTTGTATATAACGCTGTGACAATCCCGCTGTTTGACCTATTTAACCAGTGTATTCGTTCAAGTTTGGAGAGAATTATTTCCACTCGAATAACAAGTAAAAGGTGTTTGTGTAAATATTTCAAATAATATGATACAATGTTTAAATTTTAATGTATCAAGTTACACTTGATGTTACTAAATTCGTCTTACTAAGGTTGTAAGTATTTTTTTTTTAGAAAATAATGGTAGTTTTTTTTACTCATTATACTTGTAACCATTCCACGTAATGAAAAAGCTTGTATCGCGATATGATTAACGACAATATTCGATGGTGATCGAATCCACGACCGTTAAATCGGTAGTCCGTACCTTAACCATTAGCCTATTAGCACTTTGAATTTTACACTACACTTTCATGTGGTTATTGTACTTGAGGGACTTTTAAAGAAACCATTAAGCGATTCTGCTTGGCAGTTAAAAAAATTTTAACAATTTTTTTTTAGATTAATTTCCTTCAGCACTGTCAACGCGGTGTTTTTTTATTGACAATGGAAACAAAAATGTATCTTTTATTCTAATATTATTTTGGACTTTTGTATTGGGGAAAAATGTATTTTAATACGAAATCTATAGAAAAGTATCGTCCGTCTACACAATGAAAAGATGTAAAGCCCGGAGCTGCACAAGTGTCCTTGTTAGGGATTTTGTGTATCAGCAACTTTTGTATGATGCTCCACGTCGCTTATTGCTCCCTGGTACTTCAAGGTCACTGCTATTTAAATATGCGTCAGAAAACAACATTTTGTGAGTTAAAATTCTACACTTTAAGCTTCGAGCTTTGAGCATTATTTAAGTTTTATTAAAGTACAGTTACTTAAAGAAATATACAGTTAGTGATATATTATCGTGAGTTACCACTGCGGAAACATTCGTATTATAGCATTGTGTTTCTCATTGCCTCTAAAAAGAGGTAACAATATGTCTTGTATTGATAACAAGTCAGTGGAAGCCAACGGTTATGAGAATATAACAGGCATATTATCATCCCTTTATATTCTACTTGAATAAACCGATGTAGTGATTATTTGACTTGATTAAAGTCCTAAATCCCCGCAGTCCGGCAGAGGGCGTCCACAGTACGCTGTCAGCACACTCTGTCCTGTGCTCTGGACTCGTCTCGGGCCACGACATTGAAACAGACATAGTATTGTTGAAGAATTATTACGGCAATTAACTTAACGATAAGATTGTCTGAAAAGTTTATCATATGCCTTATACGACGAACGACATATCTCTGTAACATAAAGCCTTTATAACGTATGTAGGCTTTGTGGTTTTACTATATCTATTCAAAGTTGACAGTACAAAACCCTCACTCAGTTAATTACTACACTAAATAAACGAACTCTCACTCAGATATGTCATTATTTCTATTTTAAACAGAACACTATATTTGTAAAACACGCACACTGTTAGTTCACTTTTATAAAATTTAAATGTTAAATCAACACTACGTCGGCTTGTTCAAAGTGTTTACTGATACTCTTGACCTGGACATAACAGCAGTCGCTTGTTTAACCCGGGTCACCGCACAAAGGACCGTTTGAATTCCAAAAAAGAACAGTTTAGAATATGTGACACACTGAATTCGTTTAAAAATTAAGCTACACATCAAAGGACACACTTCAAAATAAACTATTTAATTTTTTTTGAAACATTATAATAAACTAATGATAAAATGGCTAACACTCATTTATTCTTTAGGTAGCATCTACTAGTTTGGAGCCCATCCGGGACTGTTCTTCAAGGTGAGTGGGATTGGTATTATTTCGTAGTCGCGGTTCATCACTGCCAGTGAATGAATTGCACTTCAAACTAATTAAAAACGGCTTCACCTGAGTATATACCATACTTAGATGTAGCCTTAGTTTATGTCTTAACTTTAAAACAATGTAAATACATTTTAAACGTATTTTTAACACGAAAAAAATTAACATACGCGTAGCTTTATCAAAACACTTATATATTAAATGAAACTTGAATTCCGAGTGTAATGAGCACGAGCTTACGCGAGGAATAAAGATGGGAGGTGTAATGTCACCAGAGTTTTAATGCAAACATTATTCATACGAAGCACGTAACTCACTTGCGTTTACATTATATACAAATTGAGATAAATTTCACTACAAACCTTCAATCATATTGAATCGATCGAAGTATCATGAGACTAAATCTTTCAATATAACTCTATATATAGATTTACTTAACATTAGGAAGAAGGCAGTCATTCGTTTGACCCTTTATCCTAACAAAATGAGCTGTCAAATAACCTTGAATAAGGTCTTACCTTCGAAGTAATCTTCTACTTTTTTATTGTATGTACTATTGAATAGAAAATGTAGCTATAGACAATAATTGGCATTTTCATTCTGAGCAAAAAAGTTTTCAAACAAAGAATTGTAACCTTTTTTCCGCACGTGATAATCAATTATTTCTTCTTAATACATTTACTAAAATACAAAAGCATGTCATTGACAGATAGTCTAAAAGTTAACGCTCATTAGGCAAGTTTTAATACCGTCATCAATGTCACCAAAGTGAGGGAAACATGCATAACCATAGACTATAATAATTTTCGGATCAAATAATTTTAGGCGATCCGAGGCTCGTTTGTTTAATTTAATATAAAAAAAACTGTCCTTACACAATCAAGTAATACGTTGCATTTATATAAATATCTACAAGTGGGTGTACAAAGTTAGAACACAGATGTTCATAGAGTGAATGACAAAAATAAAATTTGTCCAATTAAACTTTATAGCACAAGTCGACAGATTGAAGTTGTGACGAGCTGAGCGCGCGCTCGTTGTCTCGTAACTTTCACTATTAAATAAAAGGATATGTCTATCTTGCATTCACCTCTCTCAAATAACAACAATAACTTCGCAATTTACTTTTTAACTCGTGTCATTCACATCTGAGATCTGCTACGTATCTACGTTTCATTTGGTGTTGCTATTGTTCATGGGCGACGGGTCAAGTATTTTTTGAGTTATTCGTGGTATTCCCCTTTTCTTATATAAAAAAAAAAACTTATTTGACCACAGCGAAAAATGTTCGAATTTATTTAGTAATAAAAATCGCCTTTTTGTTTAGTTCGTTACAATATAATCAAAGTCTCATAAACGCAGACGTTGATTAAATTTCTGAAATAAAATCACTA
>JAODUI010000029.1:2130662-2141152 GCA_027563995.1 Papilio gigon
CGTTGCGCCAGCAGAGTTAGTAAATAAATTGAGAACTGTCCTTTAATGACATTAAGTTTTAACTGTAGAATTGGATTGTTAATTGAAATCTGAAGGTGTGTAGCTGGCTTTATATATAAATAAGAATATTTCATGATTAAATAACGTACTGCTACCGTTATATTATCCAACAGTTTATTTGAAGTAATCATAGTTTACCTTACGTAAGTATATACGTGTTCAGAAATACGAAGGAAATATTGTAGCGGTAAGCAATAAAGCTTTATAAGGAATAAGCTGACCTTATCATTTCGTTTTGTTTACGGGTTCAGCAATCCTCTACGGGTGGGTCATAAAATAACCTGCGGGATCTATTGCTACTTGAATAAATATTTATGAATACTTAAGTTGTTGGGATATTTCTTTCCTTGTAGTCAATTGTTTCTCTACTTTGCTATGCCGAAGTAACACATGAGACTAATTGGCGAAATAACATTTTATAATATAAAATGTTTTAAAGACTTTTAACTTTTTAGGGTCTGTAAAGAGATCTAATTAAATAAGAGAATAATAAATATATGTTTTTCGTTTTGCTCATACTGTTCTCAAAATTATCTTATTTTTTTATTTGTATTGTAGACCCATCTAACATAAGATCACTTAGTTGTCTCTGGTTACATCGTCTCACCTATAACGTTCAATTTTAACTTTACTTTTATATGTCAGTCATTGTATTGTATATATTTGTATCAGTCAATTTATATATTTACACGTGATGTCATGTATCTTGAAAAGTTTATAAATTCAGTGATTGTACAAAGATAGTTCTCGACGTGAACTGACCCAATTTGTATTTAGGGCAGCCTCCGTGTTCCAATCTGAGACCAGCCAAAGCTCATAAAGTTTAATGTCAATATGTAGACGGAACGTATACCATATTGCTAGTTATTTAAATATATGTAACAGTTGTATGTTAGTGTAAAATATTTTACAATGATATAATAATAGATTTAACAGTAGTTAAATAGGCATCACAGGTCTGATAAATTTTGAAGTTTAACGTGAGTTTTCATTGTTAAAACATACTTAGTTTTAAACGTAAAACAAATGCCATATATATGTTGTACAAACTAAGATAAGAATACATCTTTGTACGTTTGTAGGGAACGCACAGGAACGCATAATTTCTGTGTATTTATTGGAAAAGTTTACCATGGTTGGTTGGATACTAAGTAGGTATGTTGTAAATGCAAATAAATTTACAATATCCCTTTAAATTGTGAACGTAATTATTCGTTGTTGTAATTTACAGTCACATTAGAATTTACATGGCCCATAAAAGTAACATTACGCGTTTAAATTGCTTGAATGGAATTCTAATGTATTGGGTACAATTGTACACAGAAGCTAGTAGACAGTTGATAGACGACTAAAATCCAATGAGATTCTCTCTCTGAGAGAGAGAGAATGTCACCAGCTTGTGTGACCAGAATGAATTTTAAATAACTAAAGTGTCTAAAGTGTCGACTAAATAAAGTGTCATATACAGTACGTTCTATCAAAGGTTCACAGCAATAGCGTAATGGTTAAGAGTAATGACTGTCGATTTAGTGGTCGTGAGTTCGAATGCCATCATATGTCTCTTATCGTGAAACGTATCCTAGAACCAGCTTTTTCAAGCTTACCTGAAATGTTTAGAAGAAATATTAGTCAATTATCAAAAATCTGTCAGTATATTTCATATGTAAATATTCAGTTTACGGGTTATTTTAATTTGGATATTGAAAAAAAACATTATTTTTAAAATTGTACATATAATATATCATGTAAAAACAACGCTCCAAGGTTCCTTTGCTATCAATATAATCGCTCAGTCGAAGCCTCCATTCAATTTTATTATCTTTTCATTCTTTTGTCTTTCTTCTCATCAAATTCGTTTTCCTATTTCCCTTTAGACCCTTTTTATCGTTCGAGTAAAATAAGTATGTTAAGGAATATTAAGTCCCTAAAATACATTTTCTTGTAATGATCATTAGATGTTAGAAAATTGAATTGGCGATCTATGTGTATATGTTCTATAAACATGTAGAATATATTAAATGAAATGTGTCGATTAATTTTCACCCTACATAATTATAAAAGTTCATATTGCCGTACTCAACAGAGTTTGTGACGTCACAATTCAACCATTATAGAATGAAGGATTGAATCGTTATGAAATTATCGAACGCCATTAAAAATTTTCCTCCAAGTTTAAAACTTTGAATTGAAAAGTTTCTTCGAAAAGCTTTAATTGATTTCATTTGTCTTTGTGCTGGATATGAAGTATATAAATAAAACAAAAAAAACAATTTTAATTTGGTGATTTACTTTTTTTTAATAAAAGAAGGGGGTCAAACGGGCGGCGAGATCACAAACGTGGTAGTCGACGTGACGTCGATCGTGCGTGGCAGAAAATGACGCGAGGACCGCACAGCCGAGTAGTGCCAGTGGACTTATGTATTAGATCACATTATTATTTTCAAAATGTTAGCGACAAAAACATATTTCTGTACATAGCAATGGTAACGGACAGATATAGATAAATGTATTGATTTTCACACAGGAGTTTTGACACAGTATAATAGAACTCTAAAATATATGAAGTTAAGAATGGGCAATTAGACATTTACCTCGCTGGCTAGCTAACTTTACGGGAGATATTTAAATTGGCCAGCAGTCTGACAGTTACAATTATTCAGAATACATTTTTCGATTCTACAGCGAGTGGCTGCAGAGTTCGCTCTAATCAATAACACCCGACGTATTCTTTTTACAACGATTTTATGCTTGCATAAATATTTTTGCAGTTGAGATTATTTTTAAGAAAGAATTGTTTTGTTCTTGTTTGAAAAAAGAATTACTATCTTATTTTTATTATAATCGGTTTCACGCTAGAAGCTAAGCTGATGGATGTGTTGAATATATTGGAATTGTCTAGTTCGTTCAGTTTATTTAAAAGTGTTTATTATTGGAGCCATCACATCATTCTCTCGAAGTTTGTTCTTGTTTTTTTTTTTTTAAAAGAAAACTTGCATGTAAATGTGTATCATAATTATTTGAAATGAGTTTATCTTCGATTTGATGTTATCCCGTAACAATTGACTGTGTTAATCAAATTATGAACATTCGTGTGAGCACGTCAAGCGAACGCCTTTGTGCTGTGCAAAACCGCTCAGGTGTGACTCGCATGTAACGCTGTCTTAAGAAGCCTTGTTCTCTGGATAATCTAAATATATCTTTTTAATATTTCCTTTAAATATCAATGAAAAAAGTATAATGTTCGAATACCATCTAACATTGACTATGGCCTAGTGACCACTAATAATAGAGTAGGCTCCGAGACCCTAGTGGTGATTGTGAGCTGATGATGTCGATAATAACAGTTTAAGGAAAAAAATTGACTTGTGTGTGTGTGTTTTCTTCTGCCGATGTAAAATGTGGTAAACTCAATTTTAAATGCGAGCTCGTATTATGCGTCCAAAACATTCTAATCGATTTGATAAAAATTCCTAACGTTTTTTGTGAAATTCAAATTTAGAATACAGGTAAAGACAGAATTTTTTTTCGTTCATTGAAAATATTAAAATGTCGTATGAATGAATTTAATAAGCTTTTTAATTTCCCTCATCATATTTCTTCCGAAGATAAAGTAAATATTCTTCTTTCTATCTAGTTCTTTAAGATTTATTTAGGCTTTGTTGAAATATCTTCATCCCCAAGAGATGGTTGAGAGGTTCTAAAACAATAACGAAAAATCACAAAGGCTCTTTTCCTCAACAAAGTCTGTAAAGTATGTTTAAACAAGATGAAGTTTTTATAACTTGAGAGCATTGTGCTCGTAAATAAATAACTCTTTATAACTTAATGGGAAATCATTTACGTTTGTTGCTTTAAAAATATCGAGGTTCTTCAAGTATTGCAGATGTCCACGGGCGTCGACGATCGCTCTTGTGATGCCCGCCGCTCGTTTGCCCCTTCTCGTGTATAAAAAAAGGTTATCGACGTACTTTATATGAATTAAAATATATTATGGCATTACTCAACTTATGCATATTTTTTATAAATACAGTTGCAACTCTTTCAACTCTAAATCTTTAATAAAACTATTGTATAAAGATAGTGAAAGAGTTTTAAAAAAAAAACTACTTCTAAATAGTTTGATTATGTCTTGATCTGATATTAGTAAATTTTTGTAGTTGTATTGTAAAGTTTGTTTCAATATAATAAAAAAAAAAACAGACCAATTATAAATAAAGGTAAAAAATCCTTTTGCGTTGCTTGCTTTTCGCCAAGCTCGGCAAATTTCCCCTTATCTAAACAAACGCAAAACTTTCAGGCGTAATTTAATGAAAACGCTGCCCTACAGAAAATCAAGTTTGTTTCTTGTCTGTTTCTAAGCGCATTCGATTCCTATAAGTTTACGTTGAATCTTTTTTTTTATTATTATAAATTGAAGCAAATTTTATTTGGTATATTTAATTTAATCTCGATTTTAAATGACGCGAGGAAACAGCAAAAATCAAATCCGATGTGACCCAATTCGACGTCTGCTTCTCTGGGTCATTTTGAAATGAACATTAAAAATATTCATAGCATTTTTATATTTCCAAGTGCAGCCAGTACTGGGTCAAGTGATCCGCAACAAATACGAAGAGAATAAATGTAATATGAACATAGATTGAACTTTAGTTTTAATTATAAAAGAAAATAAACAATAACAAAAAATCGATTTTAGTTTGTAACTCTTATAAAACCCGTTGCACATCTATAGGTTTTAACAGTCGAACTGAGCAGTTAAAACCTAAGTTGTTAAGCTGACTTAGAGAATTGTATCCTTGTTATTAGTTGCCCATCATTTCTTTGTTTATATTTAAGGCACTCGATTAGGATGATTCTTCAAATGTACTTACCCCTCTACTTTTATATCCAGAAATATTTCCCTTTACTTACTTTACTACGTCATCCTTATGTACACTGAACTGGGAAAGCGCCCGCTCCGCCCGTAACAAATTTATGGTCACATTTATTTTTATACAAATATGCATCAAACATTTTTAACACGAACAAAAACAAAAAACTCTCAAAATGTTTGACAAAAGTGAAATATTTAAGTAAAAAAAAAGTTACGATGCGTTTATTTGTTTATTTTCACTTAGAACCTTATTGTTTTGGAAATTGTTTCGTTGCTTTTTATTCATTTTTATAAAGTCTACAATTTAATTGATCAGGATTTTTGTTCGGATTAACCACCTTCAATTGTGATGTCGTTGTATGATTAATCCTTTAATTAAATTCGACGATTTAAAAGCGGGTTGTGGCACAGCGGAGGTCGGGATATAATTAATTTACGCGACCACACTGGGGAGAGCCTCGGGCGAACGTTACATCGTGGTTTTCAGTATAAAAACGTTTTTAAAGCTATTTTAAAACGTTTAAAGACATATAAATGATAGAAATATGTTTATCTGGATTCAATATTTTACATTCATTTTCCAAAAACAATATTATTGTGTATTTTTATTGATTTATGTTCGTCCAAAATATTTTTAATCTGTATTAAACGGAATAGAATATATCAGAGGATCTAAAGTTTTGGATGAGATTGACATGTCCACTACGGACAAACATCCAAAAAAAACAGGTTAAAAAGAGAGGTCATGTATTAATTGATGTTTTGAAAATGGAAGCTAATGTTTAGGTTTGTAATTTTAATCATCATCATCAGCCCAGGTCTGACCACTGCTGGATATAGGTCTTTGCCAATGTCTTCCACAGTATGCGTAACATTTTAGTCTTATAAATTAAAAATTTAACATTATTTCAATAAAAATATCAGGTGGCTATATTATAAATTGTGAAAACGGATTTACATGAAATTTGACAAAATCAAATGTATATGTTGAGAGCATAAAGCTTTGAGGATATGTTAAGGTCGTATTTCGTCCACTGGTCGCCCAATAGTTCATTCAAATAAGACAGTATTACGTCGGTGAATAATTCAAAGATCCACTTAAGTAAATAAGGATTTGGATAAAGGATTGTAAAAGGGAAACTTTCCGTTTCTGAGAGGAGCATTCGATTTGCCTTAATTAATGGCAACCTGTTCCTTGTTTCCAATTTAAATCTAATTAAGCTGAAGGGGAATTAATTGCTAAAGACGTTCTATTTAAATAAAAGATTATTAGTGTACATTATTTAAATATTATCATAAATAATTTAATCTTATGAAATTTAAACTATCAAAACATTCGTAGAGACATTTCAATATACTACTTATAAAACGGCTTAACTGACGTGTAAATCGGTGTCGGTACCGACTAGTTTCGAGCCCATCGGTGTTATTAGTGAGCGACGGGCCGCGAATGCGTTATAGTACCAATCCCACTCACACTGAAGAAGAGCCCGCGATTTACACGTGAGTTAAGCCGTTTTACATGTAGAAGAATTATGAAATTTCTTCTAAAAATGTGGTATATTTTATAATGTTGTAAAAGTTTACAATGCTTACGTTATTAGAAACTAGCTGAAGACCGCTTCTTTTGCGTCAAATATTTGCTATTGAACAATGTAATCAATCGTTCTTCCAATATATTCAGATCGGTTCAACTGTTCTAGTGTGACGTAGTAATAATAATGGAAACTATGAAAGTTTGCGGGAATATCCCGGACGAGGGCAGCCGAGAAGGCGACATGTGGCTGATATGATAAAACTGTAAAACATAAGATGTAATCTGTTGGTACTCTGATGCTAATCGTATATGCAAATAGATGAAGGTATTAAATTTATCATTGCTTCAACTATATGGAGCGTAATTCCATTGATATCAGATGCGCAGATCACGTTTACAGACTACCAACACTTTTACACTTGACTTCATTTCCTTCTGATTGAGTATAAGCATTAGGTAAGATTGGGTATGAGGAAGGTTAGATGTACCTTTACGTTTACGTCGTATACGAAACCGTACTTAAGACATTGTAAGAGAAAAGTACCCGAACATTTTCCTTTACTAGTGGCCACCATTTTATTTTTATTTAATTTCTATTGTCATCGTATATTTTCAATTAAAATGCACTTCTCTAAGTACGTAATTTCTTTAAATGGGATACAATACTATCTCTCAATTTGTAATAAAATTTATATTTCAACAATTGTTGCAAATTGTTAAGGTGTCACTTGTAGTAGATTAAGTATGAGAAACATTCGCTAAGTGTTTCCCTTAGTTACCCTTTTACCTTTGATGAGATATTTAATAGTCTTGTATGTACGTAAGTATGTACAAAGTAATTTTCCAGTTTATTAAACCGTAAGCTGGAGTACACGCTGAGTTTATCTAATCTGTAGTTAATTGAATCGATCACGTGAGTTAAGATAGATTAACAAGTTTCCTTGAGTTAAATAAACGATCCATTTTATACACAATTCTAATATAGGGTGTCAAATTATTTATTCTACGTAAACTTATGATCTGTGTAAAACTGACGTGTGCGTTGTGTGTGTGTGTAAAATAAAGTTATTAGTATTGAAAAAAAAATCACAACTGTTTAGAGCGTCACTGGCGCAGCTGGACCATGGATTCGCACTAATGTAACAACGTGTTATTCGATTTTTGAATTTCATATTTACTGTCAAGTATTCTTACGGCGGAGGAAAACATTGTCATGCAACCTACACATATCTGAGAAGAAATTCAAAGATATGTATGAAGTCAACCAACACGCACTAGGCCAGCATAATCGACACCCGTAACTTAGGAAGGCTTTGAGTTTCTCGGTGTCATAAGTTGATACCGAAGAAGCTTTTGCTTTAAATAAAACAACTATTAAGAAACACAGAGAATATATTTTCAGACATAACATCATGACAGGTCAAAAATAAAACTCACCCACGTGAGGAATAAGATTATAAAACTCTATACAAATACTCAACAAGAGCGTGCTTATCTGTTACAATAGTCTGGATAGCGTTGCTTTTGGAATTACATTTATAAACGTAACTAGTACTGATGACAAAACTTTGTTTTTCAACTCTGTCTTCTACTCGGTTATGTAACATTGGCTAGCGGCGTATTGCGGCCCTGCCACACAACGGGGATATAGGACCTTAAGTCGAGTTAAGTCATTACATCATCATCAGCCCCTGTCTGCCCACTGCTGTCGGGCCACCGATACTATAGAATGATAGTGAATAAAATAAATAATTACAAAGGTTTATAAAATATTCAACTTTATTAATAAAGTCATGAACATCGACGCCCATAAACATCTGCAATACTAGACGAACCACCGTTGCCGGCTTTTAAGAAGTACACTCGCTTCTTGAATTACCCTAAGTTGTACTGTTTTTTTTTATAAGAGAAGGTGTCAAACGAGTGACGGGACCACAAAGGTGATCGTCGATGCCCATGCTCATCCACAACACTAGAGGAGCAGATGCGATGCCGGCCTTTGAGAACGAGATGCGCTCGATTCTTAAATGACCCTAAGTCGTACTGGTATGGAAAAATCGCCGAGAACAAGACAGTTTTGGAAATAAAATTATATAAAAAAAAGTTTTGTCTCAGTACTGATTACACGTTGTCCAACTGAAGTACTTAGTTAAGAATACAGCCAGTATTATCAAGTACAGTTTAACAGAGTTTAATTTTCATATTATATATATAAGGAGATTTAGTTAGTTTTTTTTTATTCGTGCAACTACATTTCCAATTAACAATATTATTGCATTCACTAATTTTATTTCTCTATTAATACCAACATTTACTAAGCACGATTTTAAAAATCTACATAATAAATATCATATTACTATATTAATGAAATTTGTTCTTTAAGCGTTCCTAATGAATGAATACTTCTCAACTGTTTGAAACTAAAAATAAAACATCTGACACTCGCGAGCGTTTTGTTTTTTGTTTATACTAATATCTCAAGAAAGTTTAATTGTAAGAATTCAACTAAATATTCGATCTAAGGGTCTACGCTTTGGAACTGGTTGTTAGCGGTGCGTTCACAAATTAACTTCAGTGCATTATCAACTTCTACTTCTTAAATTACATTCTCAACAAACTATTACTACTCTAAAACCGCATTACAAGAGGGGATTGTTTAACCAAAAGGAATTAAAACATTTGTAGTATATAGAGCGGTCATTACGAGAACTTCAAACAATTTAAGAATATTGACACATGTTCAGTACGGTCACGTATATCAAACTTTGCAACCGAAATTGTACCAACTGTATATCTCCATACGGTATACTTTACAATGTCCCGTCTAGTATTACATTTTTATGTTAAATGCAACTCTAAAACCCGCGGTAATTTTTTTGTTATTTAAGATGTTAAATCATTTTCATTTTATATATTTGTTTATGTGCTTTTTGTATTGAAATCTTATTATGTATTTTAGCAATATAATGTTCGTGAGACACGGGACTCTTACCACGATCAGCCTCTTTGGCTCCTATAGTTAGACGTTGTATACGCCATGGTCTTACTGATGTCTGCGGTAGTAGGAAAATTATTACGGGTAACCTAGTACTTTACCTAATTCCTTATTCTACGATTATTACTGCTCGAGTTCTCACTGCTCAATGAATCATAATCATATCAAAGAGGCTGTTGTATGAATCCCGTATCTGAAGAACACTTCGTGTCAATTTAAATAATAGGTATTTCAGTTTAACTTTATTAAGATATATTTTAAATCTTACATTAAAGAAGTGTATATCTAAGTATGAAGATACAATAAGGATACTTACGGCGGTATAATATAATAGAATATAATTATTTTACTTATGTAGAAGTCTTTAAAAGGGATCACAGTTTGGAAAACTAGCTCAATACATTACGGGAAAAATTGTTAATTAGCTATTTTTAATACTATTAAAAGCAACACTAAGTTAAATTAATTTATACCAAATGTGCTTCAAGAAGATAAATATTTCAACAACATGATTATTAAAAGCAAGTTATAATATCTACATAAGTAATTAAATAATATATATAAATAACTAACTATAAATTAGGTCTAGATACATAATATATAGATAGCCAATCCGGAGAACGAAAGTCGCTCGAAAAAGAAGCCTCTGGAGGCTTTTGTTTGATTAAACTTCCTCAGTTATCATTTACAAGACATTTCGAAAATCGACTCTCAATTGAACAAAACTCCTAAGAAACACTCCATCCATAGATTTTATTTTCTACAAGTTCCATTGAAAGTAAGGAAATAAGATCAAAATGTATCTTACGCACGATATTCCTAAAATTTGAAACACACATTTAGAATATTCACCATAACTATTTCACTCTATGAAAAATTTAACCATAAAATATAGTAACGGACCGGATCATATTGCATATTTAAGTACTCGTCAAAACATTATCTTTCAAAAGCTAATAATTATAATAAATTTCTTAGAATAGTTTGTTACCAAACAATTTCTTCCACTGCTGTAATATATATTG
>JAODUI010000029.1:2163027-2174313 GCA_027563995.1 Papilio gigon
GCTCTTTAAACTTATTTTCATACCAACATTAAAGAGGGGTGTCGGCAGGGATACAATGAATTGCTGAACGTCCCAGCGCCGGTCGTGTGCTACTGGAATGACAGCGTCATACTGGCATCATCACCCGCACCATCAGTACCATCATACAGCACAAGAACTATGGAGAATGGAGATAAAATGAACTGTCAGTAACGTCAACTGGCGCTAGTGTCGCAAGTAACTCATTTGCAAAGCAACGATCGACCCAGGCATCAGTGGATAGATGTCGCCATAGAATCGATAGACAACCTAACAAAACAGTGTGTTGCAAAAAATATAACCTTAATTCTGTCGTTTGATACCTTTCTAATTAAGTCGGGTTATGAATCATAAAAGATTATTCTCATAGTGTTATTGATACGATTTCTACGTTGAAATACTTCAAAAATGCATGCGGTTTTGACCTTTATATATCGATTATGCTTTGTGAGGGGTAGGTCAAGGTATCCTTAACAAGCTTTTATATAATTTATACTACTTATAAAACGGCTTAACTCACGTGTAAGGTGTCAGTACCGACCAGTTTCGAGCCCATCGGGGGCTCTTAAGGGTGAGTGGGAACGGTACTATAGCGCGTTCGCTCACTCGAAACTAGTCGGTACTGACACCGATCTACACGTGAGTTAAGCCGTTTTATAAGTAGTATAGTGAAATGTCTCACGAAAGTTTTAATACTTTAAATACTCTAGATGTACAATATAAGAGATAATATTTAATGTAATCATGTAAACATTTCCTCCGACGAGACTATATTCTGTGTACTATTTGTACGTTGATAACAAGCGCTAAGTTGTCTGTACAGTGCGTGGATCCATGTTCAAACAGCGCCAGGGCCGACTCTTACGTACTTGTTGACATCGATTCAAATTAAGAGTTCTGCGCTCGGTTACTGGGTTAAGTCATGGATTCTATTTTCAGTTATATTTATACACCGTTTCTTATGTTGAATGTGTCAGCATGATTTAGTATTTACAATGATAGACTTGGATAGTTATAGAGGAAAAGAAGACTGCATAAGAAGACTGTGAGTTTAGATATTACGACTGAAAGAGATGTATGAAAAAGTAATGCAGACTGTGCCGATCCAACGCAGGGATTAGGGTTCGCTGATAGCCTGACTTGGTAAAGATTAGTAATGGGGCGCCTCAATCGCTTCTATTATTATAGGTACTTTAGTAGACAGAGAAATTAGTTCTACATTCTTCCTCAACATGGTATATTTTTGGTCAGGCTGTGTACAATTTTACTTTTGATAATACGATGCTAACATCAGTCATCGATTTATTCTCTGTGTCTCTTTGCCCCTCCCTAATGCTCCTATCTACGTCATAGTTGACGTAAAAAAAAATTAATACAATATGAACACCTTTGTCTAACATTCCTTATTGAAATTGTTTTTCAGTATTATTATTTACTATCCTTCTCTCTGTTTCACTTTATCTACCTAGACTGTATACTATATGACAGTGGGGCCCTCCACAGTTTCTCTGATTCACTTTGCTCTGTCCTTGACATTCTCGTTCGAGACTTGGTAGTAACCCATATCTCTGAAAACTACATCTTCCCAACTTGTTTTGTATTTTTCCTTGGTTCTGTTACCGGGAAGGGTGCAAACAGTGCCAAATTTCTGATGTTTATTCTTTTATGTCTAAATTTGATATTTGTGTTGTGTATGTATTTTGTATGACATTATTAAAACGTCATATGTAAGTTTGATTATTTAATTGTCTTTTGTTTCTATCCGCGACGCAAATTACATCGTATTGAGGTGTGTTCGTTATTGTATGCGTGTCTTAGCATAAACGTATGCGTGATGGCGTGTTATTAAATAATGCCATTTCCATAGTTGATGTTCCAGTTGTTTTTATCGCATATGTTAATTTATACAGGAAAAAGTAACAACCACGTATTAGTATATTAAAACAAAACACTGTTACTTTAAGACAGACCAAGAATATCAAAGCATTGGTAATGGTTAGGACCATTAGCCGTGAAATAGAATTTAAAATTCGAGGCATTAAAAAATTACTCTGTTTATGGTTTTAGCAACACGATAACTCAATGATTTACTGATTTAGATAATGTTAATTCAGATATGGCGACCGATTGAGATGTATGGATGATTAGTATATAGAGTGCCGACACTACATGAAAAAGGGTAGGTTGCGATGTGGCAAGTAATAGATAACTAGATTTTTTTTTGTTGAATTTGAAGTTGTCAAAAACTCGTTTGGTGAAGTATTTAAAGTGTTACGAGGTAGAAAATGTTAGTAACGTTTACAATACATTCTACCTAAGGCTGGCCCCTCCTTTGGTTCGTATCGATTACAAGTATGAGAGAGCCGAAACGGTCGTGATCTCTTTGGTATTCCAGAGTCTCGGTACATAATTAATCCGGTGCGCCATTTTACTCGATTATTTATTTATACCTCGGCCCCGGCCGTCATTCTTTACGAATGCCTCGCTAATGCTAAATATACCAACTTGAATGAGAATTGAATATTTAAATTGATGCAGATGAGAGTCGATTGCCTGATTAGGTATGTTGATTGGATAACTTAACTAAATAATCGTTTTATATTAATTTAAAAATAAAAATTTAGTAACTAGGGTATGCTCTAGCCCAGGCAGTAATCTATGTAACTAAATTTGTCTAGTACCTTACTAACTAGTAAAAAAATCTTGCCTACTTTAATAAAATTTCTTGGTGTAGTACTAGATACTTAGGCAAGCCAATAATGGGCTTAGAGGCACCCTTTTATCTAACCATTTTGTACTTTTATAAATAAATAACAATAAAACACTTTGGTACATTTCATCCAGAATTATTGGAGCTATATCCTCACAAGTATGCATATAGCTATCTATCTAAATATTCACATGTATCATTTTAATAAGATTTCTATCGCAAACTGACGATCAATAAAAATTGACACAAAATAAAATCATCTCAAACAAGAACCAAAGACCAACTGCAAAGAAAGAGATTAAGTTATTGCAATAAAGCAAACAGATTGTCATACTCATGGAAGAATTGTCTAAATGCGATGCAAATTGACCTGTAAACAAGGGAAAGCTTTACGTCGCAAGCTGTATAAAAACAGCTCGTCTCGACCGGCCGTTGCATTTCCATTTTCAAAGTATGCAAACGCACGTTACCCCAAGCTAACGAGGTCATAGTTTTACGATACTGATGTAATTGTAAAGATAAAACAAAAGGTTAATATTGTAACACGTTATAACGTGTTTATTAATAATATTTAAACGCGCTTAAAGTTATAAACCAGGAGTGGCTAACTTCATTAAACCGTGTTCTATTAACTCTGTGTAATATTACGTACTCAAAATCTTCAATGAAACAAGATAGTTCAGAACACAATTGTTATGTATTTTTTTAATAAAACTATAAAATAACATAACCAACCCGGAGTGGGCCAGCATGGTTGACTATGGCCTAGTCACTCCTAATAATAGGGTAGGCTCTGAGCCCCTCGGTAAGGACGTATAATGAGCTGATGATGACATAAATGAATGAATGAATTGACAACTATTCAAGTTTATTATAAGCTTCCATTAACGGGTCAAGACTTTATTTCCGTGTCAATTTTTTTATTAACTTACACAAAAGTCAAAACTATTGCAATCGATAATAGAAATCAAATCATTTGATAGTAAAATGTCCGATATTATTACTTCTTCTCATCTTTTTAATGTTAACAAATACAAAAGTCACTGAAACTGTTGATCGATTTTAGAAATCATATCGTAACATTTTCTTAAAAGTATATCTAACTAAATTAATATTAATAAAAGCAAAGATAAATTAAAGAACGAACTACAAAGAAAGTCGTATTTGTCTTCCTCGTATGACGTCTGGAATAAAGCAATAGAAAATATCCGGTATACGACAGAGGCATTCACAAAGCGACTATAGAACGCAATCCTGGAAATTAATACGTAACTTATTGCAACAAACTAGTATCTGTATTACTTACGTAAACAATTGAATAAAGATTTATATCGCTAAATCTACACTAATATCTTCCTTAGTCACTTATAGTTCTGAGTTCCGTTATACTGTATTAAGAAATCGAAATAAAAAATAACCATTAACTGTTCATACTTTTGTTGGACCTTATAATAACTTAATTTTCAATATGGCTTAGTGTTCTTTATTAAGCAAGCATTTCTGTTTCTTAAAGGCCGGCAACTCATCTGTGGTTCGTCTGGTCCATGGGCGTCCATGATCACCTTTGTGATCCCGCCTACTTCTATCATAAAAACTAGTTTTAGACTTGTTGGGGTCCTTCTTCAGGACGATTGTTTGCTTTTTCGAGGTCGCTTCTCGGATCGACCTGAAGAAATGAACCTTTATTTGGTAATGAAAGCCTAATATGTTTTTTTTAATATTGTAGATAGATTCTAGTTAACTATCTCGTCTCATTACGTGATCCAACGTTTACAAGATTAGTTACTTTGTGAACTTTGGCTCTTTTCTTCATAATAAAAAAGTGAACAAACGACATCGCAGTGGAAGGAAACTTTGGTTGTTAGCAATTTTCAAGAACGTTTTATTATCACTTTAGCAGTTTATGTTCGAGATTTAGTATCGTTAATATTTTATTGTTTTATTGGGTGTTTATATAACCTATAAAATATTCTTGTAATTTTTTTCAGAAACAAATATGATACATGGAAAAAAAAAATCTTTCCAACTCCTTATAAATCTGTTTTATCATTAATTTTTCCTGAAACAATTATACTGAAATTCGTCATGAAAATATCAAAACCAAAGTCAACACGGAAGCTAAAAATTGTCAAAAAATTACTTGTTATGAAATCTATATTCTATCTTGAATTATTTTTACCTATCTAAGTTATTATTATAGTATAACTTGGTCACAATATGAATTAAAAAAGACAATAAGCGATTCATTTACAGTTTATTGTTCTAAAAAATCTATTCTCAATGACATACCTATACGAGAATACGTTTTTTTTAATATATTACATGCGTCGTTTTAACATTAAGCAACTCTAAATAAATTTGCGTTTACATCAATTTATACAATTATTGATAAAATTAATAAATACACATTTCAAATCCAAATTGGCGAAGCGTCATTAACCTAATTCGTTATCCTAAAACGGTCGTGGGTTCGAATCCCACCATTCGACTATTATCGTGAACCATATCCTAACAAAAGCCTTTTCAGGCTTACCAGGAATGATTACAAGAAATATTAGTAAATTAACAAAAATCTACTAAAATTGTCTTTAAAAAAATCGATGAAACTTGATTGTTGTGTTCGACAGCAGAGCAATATTCTTGTTATAGTAATAAATACGTTTCTAGTAAGTGACGTTAGACTTATATATCTCATGATAATGTGTAGTAAATATTTGTATTGTAATTATCAATCAGCGACTCGTTGTTACAACGCAGCGAACACGTCTCTGACGTGACATCATTTATCATATATTTGAACGCTGATAAGACACTTAGATAATTCGTGAATCCAAAATATGTTTGTTGAAATGGTGCGTTTATTATTTTTGGGTTCATAACAAAACAATAAACGATATGACTGTCATAGATAATAATCAACGTATCTAGTTCGACCTCGTTTAGAGCGGACCAAACATGTCAGTCACCAAAAAAAAAAATATAATTCGAATTTCAAACAAGATACCATTAAATACTGGCTAGATTTTTAAAATGACATTTGCTGTAAACAAAAAATGAAAAGAGATAATCGTTTAGTTTTTTATGTTTTTATGACAGCCAACAAAGAAAAACAAAACAATAAAGGACATGTATTCAAAAATCGAAACATTTTTTATCATGTGTGACTTTATCGAAATGCACGCGACAACCTTTGATACCGTAGGTTTTCACTGACAAAACACATCAGCAAAAACATGTTTTCATTCTTGTCAAAATGTTTGAATAAAAACGGAGATAACGATGTGTTTGTTCAGATATTTCGTAAATGGAACTCCACGTTACGCTATTTTCATAGCGACATCTCGCTTCATAGATCGTTTATCTCCTAGTAACAAAACATTTCAAATGGTAATGACGTCTATTGAATGCCTTTCAACTGTCGACACACTTGCATAAATATGAGGAACCATGAGGAAGCGCTGCGCCTCCTTACTGCGGCGAGTACGTGACAGCCCTAACAACATCCTGGGTGTATTGATGGACAGGTGGACCTCAGCGATGCTGGCTCGCTGGATAAAATTACTTGTGTGCTAGCTTGAGCTGGCATCGCAGCTGCACCACAATATGTATTATTAATGCAATAATTAATGTTTAATGTTTGCCGTTCAATTGTAATTATAAGTACTAACACCATTTTCAAATAAATTATTACTATTATCATAAAAACATATTGTTATCTCTTTCTTTCCGTGTGAAAAAGTAGAGACGACATGTCAAGTATTAAATCAGTCGTATTTCACGGTTAAAATTTTGACAGCGCACGACGAAATCGTCTTTAAATACATTAACTACACAGACGTAAAGAATCGCTACATTTTATCCAACTCTAAATTATCCCGTCAGCGAAGTATACGCGTACCATCTGTTCCAGCGTTTGTAGAATGTTCTTTGAACTATTCAAAATAAACAGTTTTATATTATTCCATATTTACTTGCTATGACCCTCGTCTGTATCTCTGCTACATGTCACATTTACAATATTACATACATTACGACTTTTCGTAAATAATAAATTTGACTAACATTATTTATAAGAATAAAAGAACATATGTTTCAATCTCAGCATCCATCATCATCGGCTCTATTATTAAGGGTGACTAGGCCATAGTCAAGCACGCTGGCCCAATACATGTTGGTTGACTTCACACATATCTTTCAATCTTTGAATTTCCTCGCCGATGTTGTGCAGATTGCATCACGATGATTTCCTTCATCGTAAGATCGTTGCATAATGTACATATGCAATTCGAAAATCGAAAACACGGTGTTAAATGGCGGGGATCAAACCTGGACAATATCGATTACGGTTAGGTACGGTCAAGCGCTTAACAACTGTGCCACTGACGCTCTTGTTTCAATCTAGAATCTTTTAAATATAAGAAAAACCTTATAAATGACTTATTTCTATTCAAAATATTTTATACTATCTGCTTAAATCAAATTTAGAACTCTGAGTCATGTTTGGCATGCCATTCTTTTGTTTTAAATTACAAGTATATCAAAATGTAAACCTTATCTTGAACAACCACAAATATTGTAACGTAAAAATGTAGGCCATTTTTACGCACCGATTATTGTTATCTTTCATACTCATCTGTAAATGAAAATTGAAGAAAACCCTCTTTAATGTATTTTAAATAAAACATTTCCGTTTACAATTCTTAAAGGTTCAAAATTAATTACATTCGTAGACAAATGACTTCAACTTAAATAGATCATAACAGTTTTAAAATTTAAATCTATATATAAATAGTTCTTAACACTAAAAATAAAACTTAAAGTTACTTTCATTGAAGCTCAATGAACCTAATGACTTGTCTCACGACAAAATAAGTTTATTTTCTTATAGAAAAAAAAATAGGTTATTTCGTAATAATGTTTACTTAAATATGTTTCATTTAATATTATATAAACAAAATGTTTGTATGAAATTATAAAAAAAATCAACGAAATACATTAACTTACCTCAATCAATCAAAATGTAAAAATAAATATCTTCCCACACAAAAAAAGTTAATTCAAACACTAAATAGTCCACCAAAAATATTAAAAGTAAAATCACACAAAATAGAAATAAATTGAATTGTTGAAATCAGTCACTGATAGAACAATTTAGAGCGATGTTTTAATTCATAATTGTGTGCTACAATTTGGGGTTACGAAACACGGCGGCGTAGCGCGTGCGGCGCGATTCGTAGCTGACAGTGGACTGCGGTAAGGTGCGGGACGCGCCCGGTTCGACCCTCGCCGCCGCGCCGCCCGCCCTAGCCGGACCTGATACGTGGGATACCTTACATTCCGCTAATTTCCGCTCTCCACCTATCTTCCGCCGCTTCTTACCAATCTTACAACTTTTATTTTCGATGTTTTTATATCCTCATATTATTTGTCATTTAAGTCGTTCTCGTAAAAAAAAAATATGAAAATAAAATGTAACCATGTTTTTTTTTTTAAATACCATGATGTTATTTATATGCTAAAGAATTTTATGATTTGAAAAGTATTCGACGAATCAACGCAAATCCAAATTATGAGTAACACTGTCTTCGGGACACATTTTTTTTAAAAATTATTTGTCATTTTTTGTGACTGTAATATATTTGTAATATACTTTACGAGTTACTTAATGCAAGTATGAAATGTAATATGGATAAGCACTCCGTCGCGATCACCCTGTGGCTGCTCAATATCGTTCAATCATAACATTTTGTCGGTGGATCTATTTGGAATGAAATATTTGTCGTCTTGATATATGTATATCTAGGTACGTATATCTCAAGGGGGAAATATTAAAGCAAGTACTACACAATGAAAAGAATACTGATTTATGATTTTATATGTTTATAAGTAATATATGTATTGACTTAATATTTAAATAACAATGTAGACGTTTAGTTTAGTATTTGGTGCAGTAAACTCGCATTTTAATTTGAATACATAACAATATTTAAATCATCATGAATCGATGCAATTATGAACACAATTTACAAAGTTTTTTTGTTATGACTTGCCGTCTGTACTTTTTTTTTGTACATTTTGTATTCAATACTGAATTCCTGAATGTATCATTGTTTGTTTTTTAGACATAATTTTTTTTTGTTTAACAATTTGAGTTTACAATTATTTGTAACTAGACAAAACCGTCACTTCTTAATAAAGATAGGTTGGCACAATTTATATATAATACAAAAACAAAACTAAAAATACGTGATAATAAAAAAAAAATTACAAACTAAAATGTACTAAAGTTCTGTATTCATAAATCTTGAAGGCTACAAATGGAGAATTCATGTCACGGTGGGCGACTCCCACTTTCGTACTTTGCTTACTGAAATGAACGTTCATTTGAGATCGTCTCTACACTGTGAAAATCTTTGTGTTAAAACTTACCAAGAGTAATAAAAGTTTCTCGATTTTCAATCATCTTTTGTGTATAAAATAATTACATGATTTTGAACATACATATATGAATTCAGTCCGATGACATAGTTTCTTTTTAATTTTTTTTTTTGAATATCGACCTTTTTAATACCATACGATTTCTCTGGCGCTGTGTGAGCGAACCTTCATAGAAGTTATGATTTGACAGTCACCTCCGATCTCGCTTTGGGAGACGACAAGATTCGTGACGTCATGCAAGACATCATCGTATATTTCATTATTTCAAATTTATCGTTTTTTTATTTAAGTTTGAACAGTATTGAATTAACTGTACAAAGATTCTGTCATTATTATATTAGTTTTCTGTCAAATTTAAAATGAAGTGCTTATGATATAAGTTTAAAATTGACACAAAGTTATACTGCAGCATACTTAACAAAGTTACCTCTATAATAGCTTGCCGTCGACGTAATTATGGTTTCCACAACCTTTTAAGGAGCACTTAAGTTATCTTGCGTCGTCAGATAGCAGACTTGATGCGTACTAATACTTCACAGCATCGATTTTAATCTTCATAGATTTTAAAGCTTCTCAAATATTAAAACATGGTGATACGGTTTGACGTGCTAGGGATATTAAGAAGCAATAAAAATAAAAAAAATAATAATTCAACGGTTTGAATTTTAAAAATGGAATGCCCATTTATATTTCAACATTTTTACTAACTTTGTATAAATCATAAAAAGTAGTAAATTTTACAAATCGACCGAAATTAAATTATTAAAAGAAAGGCCCCCGATGTACCCGAAATTAGTCGGTCCCGACACCGATTTACACGTGACTTAAGCTTTTTTATAAGTAGTATATCAACCGAAATTGTTTAAAAAAAGAACTTTATGAATTCCTGGCAAGTTAATGAAAATAACTTACGTCCGTGATGAACAGCCGAGGTTTAATTTCATTCGGCCGCTGATTTATTATAAATAGAGACTTCAGTCCGCGGCGCGTGTTATGAAATACTGCTTTTAATATAGCTCCTAATAATTCTAGGTAAAGCGGGGAAACATTTGTTTTAATACAAAAGCTTGTTTTATAATCAAATTTAGTTCTTTCGCATTTTAACGTAATTACAAATAATTATTTGACTTTAGATTTAACCAAGCTTTTTTGTTCTTTAGTTTTTTTTTTACTTATACATATGTTATATTAAATTAACATTATACTATCGACACACGTTTTAAAATGTTAGACATTTTTTAAACAGAATGAGGGATAAAATATTTTTACACTTCTCCATAGTACAAACTCATAGTTACTTATTTAATAAGTCGGTGCTCACCTAGTAAGCTTGGATGTAAAAAAAAATTAGCCCGTATAAATATTGTATATCAGTTACATTCTAACAAAGTCTCGTCGAAATCTGTTTGGCGGTTTTGGATATTACCCGGCAGTAACGCGGACTTGCAAACAAGCAGAAAGAAATTTGAAAACAAATCCGTTACTAGCAGCGTAAATATACTTACAGACACATCAATTTTCTTATTTATATAGATAGACTTTAGTAACATTACGTTATTTAAACTTTAATTAGACTTGAATTTTGACGCTCAACGTTGAAGCCTCAAGTTAAACAAATGAAGATCGGTATAGCTCATCAGCGGGATAACTTGTTTGATAACGCCAACCTGACAGCAAACTGAGTAGCTAATGACATAAAGTTTAATTAATGGGGACATTTAGTTTATCATTGTTGAAACTTTAAACTTAGCGTTCCATTTAGTTGGGCTTAAAGAAGTGTCAGTCATTTGTTTTACATAATCATTTAATGTTTTATGTTCAATATCTATTTAAGCGCTAATAGCCTGATGGTTAAGGATATATTTCCGTTTACGTAGTCGAGAGTTCGAATCCCGCCATTCGAGTATTGTCACGTATTATAAGCACAAGTCTAGAGTTTAGTTGGAGTAAAAGAAATATTAGTAAATTAATAAAAATCTACTAATATTTTACTATACTACTAATTTTACCATTCGACTACTGTCGTAAACTATATCCTTTCTTTTTTTTTTTTTTACGCTGGGAAATGCATTTCCGCATCCCCCCCGTTTCCGGAGGGGTATGTGGGACTCACGAGCCGA